>LPNX010257275.1:145366-233041 GCA_001517045.1 Pseudotsuga menziesii | reverse complement strand
TATATATATATATATATATATATATTTTAAATACCACTATATCATGTATCATGTATTATGTGTGTACAAGATTCTAAACCTTTCATTATTATTTTTAACTTTCATCTCTTAGCTTTACACTAACTTAACATACTTGTAAACTACCATTAATGAGGCAAATAGGTTGACTTTCACTAGATTTAGTGTGATATGGCATATTTGTACTGTGGCGTGGCTTTTTATTATTATTTTCTTTAGGAGGGCCATTTTAGACCCCAAATTTCCTTTAATTGAAGTGAGACTTAGAGGTATATCAACTTCAAATCTTCACTGAGGTGAAAGGAAAGATAGAATTGATTAAGGAGGAGGTTAAGGTCAACAAATGAACACTCTTGATGCCCTCATCTATGTGGAAACTCATCCTTGGATACTTGATCTAGGTCACATCAAGGGTTGGGAATCAAAATACAATAGTTTACTAGAGCTATATTTCCAAGTGAAGGGTATCATGTCTTATGCCTAAGAAGTCAATGAAATCCATAAGCATGATACTCTATTGAAATTGTTCAAGTAGATGCAAAATTGGAAAAGCTAGATAAAGATTCAACCAACTAATCACAACGATATGTGTGTTTGAAGTGGGAAACAATGCAGTGGAAAAAGTTGTACCAATTCTCAATGAGCAAATTTACAAGGAGAAGAATGTAGCTTTGCAAGCCTAGGGGTACATCGATCTAGAGGAAGATTCTAGCCCCTAGTCATAATACATCCTAGGTTTCCATAGTTCAAAATCATTTGCATGTTA
Organism: Pseudotsuga menziesii; assembly: GCA_001517045.1. Lineage (NCBI taxonomy): Eukaryota > Viridiplantae > Streptophyta > Pinopsida > Pinales > Pinaceae > Pseudotsuga > Pseudotsuga menziesii. Next base: position 232,257 of record LPNX010257275.1, on the reverse strand, counting down.
GTTGGAAGTACACATGTTATTTTAGACTTTTATTATAAATCCGCATTGGCTATGTACGTACTAAATCACAAGATTTTCCTAAACAATTGTGAAGCTATTTTTAGGGGTTATACAAAATTTGATAAGAAAACTTTAAAACATCATATGCATTTTTTTACACCCCAACAGACCTTGTTTCTCCATTGGTGGGATGCAAGGGAAGATTAATATAACTTTTATAATATGTTAATAATATATAATATTAATTCACACATAAAAAAACATATAAGAGTGCCTCCAATTGTGTATGTTCATTTCCATATTTGGGAATATACTCCACACTATTTCAAACAAAAAAGAGATATTTTGAGGGTTATCATTCCTTTAGACTTATAATAAAATTTGATATTGATCATACTTTTTAAGGATGAATGAATTTTGAGGGTTATCACTCCTTTGGACATATAAGAAAATTTGATAATGATCATACTTAACCATTTTTAAACATGAATGAATCCACACTACATTCTATATGTACATCAAATCATTGAGCAGAAATTGATCCAAACTTTGTTAGATGGTTTCCTTCTTACTTCTTATTCCATGTAAGAAGGCCATCCATGGATATGAGGCTCCGTAATTATAGACTATCCATTAATTTCTATAATGCTTGACATGTTGTATCCTTTTTACTCCTTTGTTTACTACTTATTTTTCTATTACTTATCATAATGTATAAATCTCTTCTATGATCTATGCTTCCTCCAAAATCTTTTGACACCATCTTCTAAAATATTCTCAATGTTCCATTGCATGACTTGAATGGTTTTAGGAGCATATAGAACTTGAATGGTTTTAAGAGCCTATAGAATAGTTATTTTCTCTCCTATATTAATAGGATACCTAGTTTCCTTGGATTTGAAATAATGAGCAATCCTCTTGCATAACTTGTTGAGATGATTATGATGCATTTTTGTCCTTTCTAAATATTATATTCTATTTTGACTTCCCTTTCTTTGTTAATAAACATTTGATACAACGACAATGTCCTTGCTTGCTTGTTAAGTTGAGAGTCTTCTTTGAATGGAAAGGCACAACACCTATAGCAAAGATCTATAGAAAACACCAGATGTTTACAATTGGAAATATATTTGAATCCAAAGGCAAATAAACCATATTGATCTCCCGACCATGAGTATTGATTATCGACAATGATGAAAAATATTTACTGCACGATATGGTAAAGAAAAATACAACAAAAGTATTGTAAAACCATTGCAACAATTAGCAAGTCGACAAGGTAACCACATTACCAATTGATTATAAATAGTATATACAAAAATACTAGGAAAATTAACAAGAGCCCCATGGCATGGTGGTGATGTTTACATATTGTTAATAGTTATATGATCATTATGAGTAGTAGTTTTTTTTAATGGAAATAATTGTTGAAGGAGTTGTTTTTTGTCCTTAATGAATAATTTATATATAGTAATGAAATATAATATGCATTTTGCAACAAAGGAATCTGAAAGTAAACTAACAATTGTCGTTGTAAACATAAAAAATATAACCCATACGAAAAATACAGTGGAGTCAATACAATTTTCTAACATTGAAGAAGCTACCACAGGGGGAACTACATTCTATATCCAATCAATATACATTTTTAGAGAAGAGTTTTCATGCTTCACATTTGATTTTACGAATGAAGAGTATAATTTTTTTTTATAACAATTACACTATTATTAATCCATGTCCTTTCATTTATTCCAATCCTTTTACCAAATTCACCAAAGCTTTCCAAAATTTTGGCTCATTAAAATGAATTTTATAAAAACTAAAAATTAGATTGACTATTTCTTATCGAGGTATTACAAAGATTTGATAATATATAAAAAATAATAAAAAAATAAATAAATAAAAAATAAAGAAAACATAAATTTACTAAGCAATTATTCATTTAATACATTAATGAAATGATAATATATCCAAAAATATAACATTAAATGTTCATGGAAATTACACATGCCCCTCGTTTGATTATAATCAAATCTGATTTCTAAAATAATTTGGTACAAGTTAACTAGCACACCCACTTAATGTGTGGCCAGTGAATGTCAATAGTGGTTAAAAAATGTATTTCTTGAAAGTTGATGGTAGAAGAACTTGATATCATGATTGTTGGTGCATGGAATTGGCCAATGTTTAGTTGTAGTCTTAATGTAATGTTTAGAATTAATTTTGTGACTTTTTAATTATAGATACCATAATTTTGTATAGTTAAACATTTTTTTATGAACTTACAAAATTAATCTGATTCCAACTTCAATAAAACTACATAGAATAGGTTTATATCGATTTTTTTTCCATTTTGTAATACACCTTATGCCTTTAATTTTAACACGCATTTATTATAATTACAAATATTAGTTTATTTTTAATTTTTAATTAAAATAATATATAATGATAATAATTATAATATTCACAAAGTGTTCCAAAGGAAAGGACTGAATCACTGTGAGTTTTTTTATCAAAGTCGAGGTTTGAAGGTCGATCGCTGCCTTCTAGCATGCAGATCATGCATGCAGCCTTAGATGCTACTGCATTGGCCCTCTCTAAACTCTTTGTTATCACGAATGCCTGCTCAAACTTAAAGAAATTTTGTTTTTCCATGACCAGAGTCGAGGAGTTTGAAGGCCGATCACTGCCTCCAGCACGCCGATTGTGCATGCAGGCCCCAACATTGGCTCAGAAGCAATCTGGTAGTGCATGGTGCAGCCTCTGTTTCCTTTATTCATAGCATGTTGTGGAGGTCTTGGGATCTTCTAGGGAAACGATGGATCCACCCCCGGACCTGAGCCCGGAGGAACGTCGAAAACTGTTAAATGAAGCTTTCAAGAATTTGGTGGTTACCACCTCTCCCCCACCTATGATTTCCCTGGAATCCAATGTTGTGAACTTTGTGGAGCGAGCAGTCGCTCCTAGGATCCATATCACGTCAGCAGCTTCAAGACTAAAAGCCCTAGCTTTGAGTGAGAAAGAGCTAATAGCTCAGTTCACAAGAATCTAGCCCTCGCCAAAGACTATGGAGGTATGGATAAATAAGAACTAGATTCCCTTGATATCTGGGGGTCTGCAACACTGCTTCTGTGGAAAGGGCTTCTTCTCCTTCTTATTTGAAAGCAAGGCTGACAGATATCTTATCTTTAGGAGCAGTCCCTACTTCATGGGTCCTTGTGGTTTATATCTAAACCGATGGAGCCTATCATTCGATCCAAAAAAGGGAATGCCTTCTACGGTCCCAGTCTGGGTCCGTCTCCCACATCTGCCTCTGCACTGCTGGAATGATGAAACGCTACAAGAAATAGGAAACTCTCTTGGCAATTACATTGACAAAGTGAAACCAAAGGGTTCTTTGTTTTCATGTGCAAGGATCTGCGTTGAAGTAGATCTGGAGAAAGGCTTGCCACAAGTAGTAAACTTACTCATGGAAGGATGGGAACACATGCAAAAAGTTGATTGCGAGCAACTACCATGTAAGTGCAAGAAGTGCCATAAGTATGGACACTTAGTTAAAAATTGTCCTAAGGTGCTTCAAGAGACCTTGGGAAAAAACCAAGAGGAAGGTTGGAAGCAATCAAAAAGGGGAAGAAAAATTCCTCAAGCAGCAAGTGAGGTGCAGCAAAATACTAGTAAGGAAAAGGCCAAAGAAGCAAAAAAAATATCGACCAATAACCAATTCGAGGCACTACTTATGGAAGAAGGTGAAATTCCCCCTTTGGAAATGATAACAGTTGAATTAGAAGAAGAAGAGGAAGCCCATGCAACCATGAGTATCCCTCCTATCTCTCCCAGAAACGAAAGGAGTGAAAAGGATCCAGAAGGGTCCAAAACACCAAGGGGAACCCAAGCAGAGATGGTTAAAAATAGCATAGTAGCATCGCAAGGATACTCCCTAGAGCAGTCGCCGCAAGAAGTAGCTTTGCATCCAACCACAAGAGGAAGGAAGTCGCAAAGATATCTAAGACAACAAGAAGCGGAAAGAGAGATGGAGATAGGGAGGCAAAGAAGTCTTGAGGAAATGAAGCTTCTCCAGAACACTAAAAATCAGGGAGGAGAAAAAACATACGGCAGATCCCGAGCAGGATCTCAAGCAGGTAAGAAAAGTTGAAAACCGTCTCTTGGAACTGCAGGGGTCTGGGAGGCTTAAACAAAGTAGAAGCAATAAGGGAGATAATCAAATCTGAGAAGCCAGACATACTGCTACTCCAAGAGATGAACAATGCCAGACATGGAGGCCATGGCACTTTCATGTCGCTTCTGGAAAAACAACAAAGGTAAAGCCATAAGTGCTAAAGGAGAATCTTGGGAATAGCCACCATTTTCTCAGGTAAATTCTTGGTCAACTCAATCAGGGAAAGCCATCACTGTCTCTTGACAGAAATTCAGGAAAAGGAGGACCTAACCTCATTATACATCTGTAACGTACACAGGCCAACACACTACAGGGACAAGACAACATTCTGGGAATATCTCAACAATCTCAAGGAGGAGATGTGTGGGAAAAATATAATCATAGTCGGGGACTTCAACACCACTAGGTCATAGTGTGAGAAGTGTGGAAGAAAAAAGGTCAGAGACCCCTTCAGTGAGAAGATGGAGGACTTGATGGCGGATATGGATCTACTAGACATCCCACTGAGGAATGGGAAGTGTACATGGATCAATAGAAGAATTGGAATTGGGCACGTAGCGGCTAGGATGGATAGATTTCTGGTAAGCTCCACCTTCTTGTAGAAATATCTACTACATTCCTCTCTTTCTCTCCCTTCATCAGTGTCAGATCACAAACCATTAGCTCTGATTTTATCCCCGCCAGACAATCTCAGGCCCATCCCTTCAGATTCAACCCGATTTGGTTGCATGATGTCAAAACTATGGAGTTAATACAAAGGGAGTGGAACATCCAACACCTCGGATCCCCCAGTTACATTTGGGAGTCAAATCTTAGAACAATGAAAGTTTCCTTAAAGATATGGGTGAAGGAAGACTTTGAGGAACCAAACAAACATAAAATCAATTTACAAATGGAATTAGCGGCTTTGCAATGCATAATGGAAGTAGAAGAGGTGTCTAGAAAGCATCTGAAGCAGGAGAAAGAGCTAAATATCATAATTCTAAAGGGATGGAGAATTAAATCTAGGAAGACATGGTTGAAGGGTGGAGACATCAACACTAAGTATTTTCACAAGCAAACCAAGGTGCAACAAAGTTACAATGCCATAAAGGAGCTGAAGGATAATCAGGGAAACAGGATAACAGAGCAAGAAGATCTCAAGGATCACGCCTACAGCCATTTTCAAGAGCTATATGCAGATATGGGTGAGACATATCCATAAGCACAAATGGATTTACTCCATGGTATTCCATTGCTCATAATAGATGTAGAAAATAGGGAGCTGGCAAATCCCATCATGGAATATGAGATAAGAAGTGCAATCTGGTCACTCCATGCTCATAAAGCACTGAGCCCTGATGGTTTCACTATTATTTTTTATAAAGCATCCTAGGATATAATAAAATAAGATCTAAAAAAATGCTAAACTAGACAAGGAAAAAAGACAATATTTGTGGGACAACTAACTCATCTTTCCTAGCCTTGATACCAAAAGAAAAGAATCCTTCAACAATTGATAGATTCAAACCAATCTCATTATGCAACACTTATTATAAAATCTTGTCAAAAATTTTAGCCACAAGAATGAAAAGTATCATGGGTCGCCTCATTTCAGATTCACAAGGAGGTTTTGTAGCAGGGCGCCAGATCCTAGACAACATCATCATCATTTAGGAATCAATACACTCCAGCGTGGAAAGGAAGCAACAAGGTAAGGCCATTAAACTGGATATGGTAAATCATTTTTTTTCTATTTGAAGTCATGTCTAAGTTTGTATTTTCCAAAAGATTTGTAATGTGGGTCAAATCTTGTATAAGAAGGCCTTGGATCGCACCATTAGTAAATGGTAGACCCTCCAAATTATTTCAAGCAACTAGTGGGCTCCGGCAAGGCTGTCCGATGTCCCCATTTCTCTATCTCTTGGTGGATGAAGCTATGAGAAAAAAGATACAAATGTTGCAGGAGTCTGGAGATCTGATAGGCTTGAAGATAGGCAGAGGAGTGAGAGCTTCCAATCATGCACAGTTTGTTGATGACACCATTCTGCTCAGAGGTGTGTTACGGAGAGAAATTCCTATGGCTTGGGGTACCACAACATACAGCTTGACTCCAGAAATCAAGCATTTCCTATATGCAAGAGAAACCAAATATCTAACACTAAAGGATCTCGATTCGTACCTTATTCTGGATGGTTGATGTAGATCCCCGTTGAGCTTTCCAACTCCAGCTTGAATTGATAAATTACTTCCTCAACATTCAATAAACAAGACAAGCATGCTATATATAATTGTGTTAGATCTACTCTAGCATATATAATCAATAACATATAAGCATTTAAAAGCATCCATGGATTAACAGGAAAATATATTTCTATTAATATAAAACAGAGATTACAATAGTGACAACCTCTGTCGGCACGTCTGCGAATTGGAGAAATTGAGTCCCCCACTTGGGCCTCCACCACTTTAATCCTCCATCTCTCGATAGCAAGCTCACAAGAAAAAGGAAAGATTGGGAAGAACACAAAAGTGCTCCAAGGGGCAAAGGGATGCAGGCTTGTTATACCAAAATCATGTCACCATCATGTGATAAGACTCTTGGCATACCTGCTTGCCTTGAATCCCAGCTCTTGGAGTGGAAAACTCTCCTAATTTTCAATATTTCATAGAAATTCCTAGAACCGCGCTTCCCTTGTTGTCCAGGAGCGGTACCTTGTTCGCACCGCCTATCCCTTGTTGTCCACAAGCGGTGCCACCGCTTATGGCCCTTAGTCCATAAGCGTTTCTTACCAGAACCGCTCTGTCATTGAAGGAGAAATGCGGTACCCTGGGTAAAAGGGGAAAAAGAGAAGTTTCTCGAGGCTTCTAGATGATAAGCCTTGTGTCCTCCCTTATCCCTATCATTGTGGATTAGTTGAGCTCGAGATCCCTCACTCTAGGATCTTAGAGGCCACCTCATCCACTAATCTCTCAACCATCCCTATCCATTTAGCCCTATAAATATGAGCTCATAGCCATGGTTGAGGGGAGAAATCTTAAGTTATTGTTATGTTGTTGGATTATTTACTTGGCCCATGCCATTGGAGAGCATAGAGAGCTAGAGTCGGAGCTTATGGGGATGAGAGTGCTTGGTTTCATGGAGATGCATGTCAAGACTAAGGCTTGGTTGTAAACTTCTCCATATTTCTGTATTAATGCAAGTTGATTTATGTCCCACATATGTTATTGTTGTTCGATTTCACATGTATGTTGTTAGATTCCTTAGTCACTAACATGGATCAGTAGATTATATTCTAGCAGTTTCAATGTGTTTGCGTGTTTAAGCTTTTTGCAGGTACACAGGGTTTCGAAGCATCACATTCCAGGTATCTACGGCGTCTAGGGAGAGTCTTCAACCTCTGTCCTTCATTTGTTCTGGATCTGAACCATTCAGACCAGTGGAACACTTTATTGTCCACAGAAGGTGAAATATTCCAGCTAACAAGACTCAAGTATAAGCTCTGGCAACAATGAACTATAGTTTTCTTGCTCTTCAATTCCTCATGCCTTCAATGTATCCAAAGGGTTCCTTATATAGCTCTTCAATGGGGTAATGAAAGGTCGAATCAGAGCGATTTCAAGGCATATGGAAGGCCAAGAGACAAATGAGTCGGATCCACATAAAGGAAAACTCCAAAAGAATTTGGCCTTTTGCACACATCTCGATGTATGCGGGTTTAAGGGGAAAATCCACGTATATACGCGAGAAAGGGATTAAAAAAGACGCGTATGGAAATTTTTGCATGTTTTTAGGGATGATCTTGGAAACATCAAAGGTACAAAAATGGTCCATGGGGTCTAAAGAGTCTGCAGAGGGACAGGGAAGGCCATAAAAGTGTGATTCACCATGTGTGGTAAAATCAGCTATAACATATGCCCCCTAATGTGTGAGGTCAGAGGGGTCATACAATGGCCGAAATACATTATAAGTCCCTCCTAGAAGTGGAGTGAGGAAGAACCCAGTGGAAGAACCAGCCATCCAATCAGTACAATACAATGATAAATCTCTGCATATAACTACAAGTAGATACAGTAGTCTCGGATACATAAGAGTATAATGGCCATGAATAGGCATGATACAATATGACATGTGTGGTCATCACCACGTACAATATAAATAGATCAGAATCTCCATGATGAAGATATACAAAGGATCATGATCTCCATGAAGGATGAAGATATATAATGGATAAAGATCTCCATAATGGTTGGAAATGTCTGACTTATACTGGAATCAAGTCATGAGAGCTGAAATCTCATGAACACTGGCACAATCAAGGAGGTAGCATATAAGAGGTGCCACCAATCGGGAAGGTCTTCTACACAAGTCGCTACGAGTACATGTCCTACTATGTGAATAGAGGTGTCGAGGTCGAACATAGTAGTCCATCGTCTGATTACCGATCATTAATGTATAACATTAATAGACGCGAGATCACCCACCGATAATGAAAATGGGAATCAAGGTACTATAGTGCAAACTAACAAGTGTGAATAAATGTGTTGAGGTCGAACACTTGAGAGAATCCATCAATCAGGGGACATTGATGTATTCCCAAAAACTGGCGATGGCGAGAGAACCTACCACTGATGACTGCAAGTCTCAAGGCACTCAAAAATGACTCTAGATTCCTATCCCAGAATAAATGATCTAAAGTCGATGGGATGAAATCCACTGGAAGGAGGGCATTAAGGAATCCCCCATCATCCAACACAAGTTACTCAGCAAAGCTATATAATGTGGAAGGACTCAATCATAAGGTGCATGAACCAGTAACTGTACCAGGAATGGCCGACATGCAAAGTCAAGATAACTGAGGAATGGCCGACTCAGGTTTCAACTTCCTTTGAACAAGAGCATAAAGGCAAATGGTGACTGAATGTAGGCAGCATAGACTTGATATACAAAACTAGGACATCTCTGCGACACAGGAGGCATCGACAAAGGCTCCATAGGGACCGGAAGCTTAACCAGTCGGTGGAGATAAACTCAGATAAACGAGTACAGCTCCTAAAGTCAAACTATTAACCCAACCAACTAATGTGATATACAGTGCTCTATTCAAAGGCGACATGACTCGACTGCTTCCAAAGATAACATCTTTTCTTGTCCGGCTTTTTGGTTTTTTAATTTTTTTTAGACTTTTTCAAATATTTGAAAAGCTTGAAAAGGAATAAAATCGCTTTAAAGTTACAGACTAGGAGGAGACGAGTGTCAAATGGGCAAACAAACTAGTTCCAAGCAGCGGAACATACCTATGCTCAATGCAAGGACACATGTGTAGGATAGCGACACTCGAGGGAAAGTCCCCTCTCGGTAAAAATAGGGAATCAAGCTACAAAGGATATATAAAATGGCTCTGCGTGGCTAGACATGAGACAAGCTCGGGCTGTATGGCTGATATTCAAAGTCAGGGAAGCCGGCATAAGGCTCAATGAGGCAGGCAAAGCTCATGATAATGCAATTACAACTTGACATAAGGGATTCCTAGGGAAACAGGCCAGCAAAATATCAAGAGGAGTATGAGTCTCTTGCGAAATGTCATGGAGATACTATACAATGGACTCCCACACCCTAAAGGACAAACTGTCGGCATGGGAACCAAATGCAAACAAGGAGCTAACTAGGGTACCCATGTATGGTCAAGCTCTACTACTCACATCATGTCACTTTTAAAACAGCAAGAAGGTTCTGTGACAGGATAGAATGGATCTGTACCTACGGTTATAATGAAATGGTCATAAGGTCATGCAAAATGCAAACAGAGGTGAAATCTAACATATATGCCAGTTTAAACATCATACCTAAAATCGGCACGAACAGGTCAAAACAATGGTCGAAACACCGCTCAAAACGATCTCCTACATCATCATATTAGTCAAAAACGGTCCAAAAGGGTCAAAAATGGTCCAAAACTATAGAAAGGGGGTAAAAATTTTGAAAATTTTGAAAATTTTCTATAAATAGTAAAAAACTCAAAACATTATATAACATTTGAAATTTTTACCCAGTTGAGCTCAGAACTTCAAACGCGAATTCCGGGAGTTTCAGCCAGCGGAATCCGACACTGTTTTTTCCAGGTAACTTCCCATTCCCTGCTCTTTCATTTGCATGTAAATTTTTTAAATTTCCATGGTCCAATTTGATTTCTAGGCCAATCTAAAATATGCGCCTCGGCCCACGTGGAAATCGAGGATTTTTCCGTGTATAGGGCTGGCTATACGCGAAAAAATGCCTCAAAGTCATCCACATACGCGGTTGTTTAGCAAACAGTCACGTATGCGGCTGCATTTAAGTTTTTATATGACATTTAATGACCCAAACTTAAATTCAATGTGTAGGATGGTTCTAGAATGGAGGGAATGAAAGCAGGGGGATGTAGAAGAAGCAGTACAGGGAGATCTAATGGCACAACAAGCTCTTCGTGCATGCAGGCTCTACAAGTTTTGGTGTCTTGGTGGCTTAAGGGCCAAACCAAGACTGCTGCAGATGCTAGTAGACTACTGGGATCCTGACTCAGAGTATTTCTAGATCGACAATATGTCCCTCACTATAGAGGTGGAGGACATATACTTCATTACAAGATTTTCCTGACGGGGGGAAGTGGTGAATCTATGTTCTCGTGGGCCCGGAGGTGGCCTCACCATAGATGAGTATATAGCTGTATACTGTTATCCGGACACGGAGAAGTTCGGGACTTAGATCCCAACAAACTCCATACAGGTTCTAGGCCTAAAGGCCATACTACTAACACTCTGTAGGATAGCGGGGCTAGCCTCACTCCACCAGGCCTCACGGCCCTTGATGTTCTATGCAGTGGAGTGCATGAGACCCACAGTTTACGATTGGAGTGCTGCACTGTTGAGCAACATGAAGCAACAGCTCAGCGACTGCAAGATGGGAAGGGTACTAAACTTCAATTTCAGTTGTATACTGAGCACGTTCTTCTTTGAGCGTGTTCCGGGATTGAGCCCTAGAGTTGACGTTCCTCTTCACGGGGTTCGAGATCTGGCCCAACAACGTTGGGAAAATGCGATGCACAAACTAGGTGGAGGTAGGGTGTCCAACCCCTATCTAGATGATTTCTTTCCATGGTGGCGACGGCAGATAGTTGCCATCGATGATTACCCCTATGCGGGGATAGATTTTCGAGGAGATCTCGACATGCCTCTACAACCAAGATCAGCATACAATGACATTGGTAACGAATCCCAACCCTCTTTTTAAGTTTTTTGAATTATTTTATTTTTTTGTGTTTTTGGATATATGGAACCAAAAGACATGTTTTTGCGTGACAACACATAGTGACATACTGTCATATGTATGCAGATGTAGGACCACGGCGGCTTGACAGTTTCCCTCGTCATAGATGGAGGGGGAAAGGAGATGAGATTATGGGTGTGGATGCGGAGCAAACGCTCCAAAGAATTCATACCAACTTCGTGCGGCTGACACATAGGGTACCCATGGCGCAGGTCGAGGACCTGCCTAAGGCCATGCAGCGTCAGGTGGTGGGTGTACCACGAGCATGGGTGCGGTTATTTAGATGGCTAGCTAGAGTCGTGCTGACATTCCACGATCAGAACCCCCCTCCTCCTCCCCAAGCTTAGATACCTGAGAGTGATACATTTTGTACTACCGTGTATTTATATTTTGGTCGCTCTGAAGCCCCATTTTTGTATTATGACACTTATGTATTATCACATTTTGGATGTTTAATGAAAAAAATTTATGATGGTCGATTTATTTATTTACACGTGTAAAAATGTATGTTTGTGATGAACTTATTGTCTGTGAAATAAATGCCAATCCAACACATAGTTAGCATATGAGTCAACAACTTGATTATAAATTATTGGAACATGTATGTATGTTATGTTGTCAAATTGTCGTTCTAACAATCTCACACGTAAGAATCTTCATAATAATGTTGGATCCCTAACATGATACAAGCCATTAAGCTGTGACACTACTAACTATGAATCAAGACGTACCTCAAGAGAGAGAACACCATGTGAAATGGCATCCCGTAGAAGCTCAATAACGGCGCTATACTTAGCAACATTGTTTGAAGAGGGTCGTAAACATACACCTCCTGAAGACAATACCTGACCCGTAGGAGTATAAATCACCCAAGCAGTAGAGGCTGAGTGTTGAGTGTGACGACTAGCACCATCCGTGAATCCTATATAGATGGAAGACTCCATTGACATCTGCCATAAGAAATGGAAGCTAATCAACAAACCCAATCACCATAAGAAAAACCTAACTATGCAAAATATTGTACAATAATATACAATAGTCATCCCTGGTTGAGAATCATACATAGTACTTTTTAAGATAGAGCCCATTTCTAGGATCCACCAAGGCTATCCCCTCGTAATCTACTAGCTCATATGCGCCCTTCTCTAACACACATTTAACAACGTGAGGACCATGCCACATGGGTTTAAACTTTCCTGCCCCCAAGGGTTCTTTAGCTTGATCCCACAAAAGGACCAAATCTCCTTCACTAAACTTTCTTGGACGGACAGATTTATCATACTGGACCTTAACGTGATGCTTATTCACTTCTAGAGCCACCAAGGGATCTCAGTGCTACTCATCAAGCTACTCTAAGTGGACCAAACGTTTCTCCAATGGGGAAGTGTCTGGTAAGAGCTCTATGGCTAGCTTCAAAGAAGGGATTTCGCACTCAACCGGAAATATAGACTCCACTCCATATACAAGCTGATATGGAGAAAAACTGGTGGCAGTCTTAACCGCGGTCCTATAAGCCCACAAAGCAGGATATAACATGATATGCCAATTGGTCTTGCTTTGTGCGATGTTTCATTGGAGAATGGACTTAAGTGACTTGTTCAGTACTTCAACCTTTCCATTTGCTTGAGGGTAATAAGAAGAGGAATGCTCCTGCTTATACCCTAACTTCGAGGCCAACTCTTCCATCATCCGATTCTGAAAGTGCCTACCATGGTCAGTGACAAGCTCCTTCGGAATACCGAACTGAGTAATGATCTGGTTGAATACAAAATGTGTGGTTGTCTCACCGTCGGATTTAACTGTGGGTATAGCCTCAGCCCATTTCGTGAAATAGTCAACAACCACAATAATATGATGATGCCCCCCAGCTGAAGCTGGGTTGCAATCCATGAAATCAAGCCCCCACTTAGTGAAGGGACCGGTGGTGATAATTGGATGTAATGGGGAAGGATGTGAGCGCATATTGTGTGCAAACACCTGGAAAGGGTGGCACTTCTTGACCGCATTGACACAATCTTTAAAGATCGACGGCCAGAAATAACCTGCTCTCAAGATTTTTTGGGTTGTAGAAAGCCCAGATAAATGACCACCACACGCCCCTCTGTGGTAATCATTCAGCACAAGCTCATCCTCCTCATGAGTTAAACAATGACGTAAAATGGAATCTACCCCACGGCGGTATAATGTGTTATCCACTATGAGGTAATTCTTGGATGCGTGACATAATCGTCATCGTTCATCCCGTGAAAGGTGAGTAGGGACCTTCAATGTCTGTAAATATATGATAATATCCCCATACCATGGATCCAAAGTTGAGATCAGGAAAATGTGCTCATCGACAAACATATCTTCACAAACTTCCTCCTCCTCCTCGCTTAGGAAATCAGATATAAGCTCCGCAAAAATCAATGATTTTTTCATTTTTGCCGAAACAAACTCGAGATCGAATTCTTGCAAGATGATAATCCACTTATTATACTTTCCCCTGATCATCCTTCTAGTGAGGACGAACTGAAATGGATTAACATGGGCTACCACCAAGGTCTGGCGAAGGAGAAAATAGTGTCTCAATCTTTGAACCGCATGAACGGTAGCTAAGGCAAGTTTCTCCACATGGGAATAAAAAATATCTGCATCTATGAGGTTTCGGCTCAAATAATATATGACATGCTCCTGGAGCTCCTCATCCTCCTGAACCAAAACCATACCAATCGTCTCCATGGACGTAGCCACATAAAGTAAAAAGTCACGGCTATAGTCAGGTGGACTAATCACCGGGGCCGATGCTAAGGCTCGCTTAAGTGCATCAAAGGACTCATGGGCTCGCTCATCCTAGAAAAAGGTATTGTCCTTCTTCAAAAGACGCATAAAGCCTCTAGTCAAATTGGCAAAGTTAACGACGAATGTCCGCAAGAAATTTTCCATGCCTTGCAAACATTGAAGATGTCTAATGTTTCTCGGGGAGACAATTGAAGTATTGCCTCAACCTTCAAAGGGTCAACTCTTATACCCTCCCTGGAGACAATGAACCCTAATAAGTGACCAGACTTCACACAAAAGATGCACTTATGAGGATTTAACCTGACCAGGTAATGGCAGCACCTTTTGAACACTAATCTCAAATTGTAGGAATGACGCATCCTCTAACGAGAATGAGCAACAAGGTCATCCAAAAAGACTTCAATAATCAATTTGACATCATGGAAGATCAAGGTCATAGCCCGTTGAAAAGTGGCTCTAACGTTTTTAAGGCCAAAAGGAATCTTTCGATATGCGAAGGTACCCCAAGGACAAATAAAGGCAGTCTTATGTTGGTCCTCGGGTTTGATCTATATCTGATTGTTTCCGGAAAAGCCGTCCATAAAGGAAAATACCTCGCTTCTTGCACACTCATCCAAAATTTGATCAATAAACAGTGTGGGAAAATTATCCTTAGGACAAGCACGATTCAAGTCACGAAAATCAGTGCATATGCAGATCGTTCCCTATTTATTTTCAACTGGAACGGGGTTTGAAACCCACTCTGTCAAGGGAACGGGATAGATAAAACCGGCATTCAAGAGCTTTTATATCTCAGCCTTAATCGCGGGTGCTTTTCTAGGATTCACCGCACGCAAGCGTTGTCGAACAGGCTTAGCATTGGGATAAGTTTTAATCTCATGTTCAATAATGCGAGGGTTGATACCTGGCATTTCCTCGTATGAGCAAGAAAATACGTCATGAAACTCTTTAAACAGCTCGATATACTCTTGAATCTCAGCATGGGAACATTCTTCCCCAATATAGACATTCTCAATCTTGTCAAGATCGTGAGAGATACTGATAGGGATGGTAGGAGATATATTCACCATGTTTCCATCAGCCATCGAACCAGGAGAGCTTAATGGAACCACGGGACTACCAATTCTCTCACTAAGAATCTCCCTAAAGTTTTCACACTCCAAACGGTCAAGCTCAGGAAGAAAATAAGATCTATGATGTAACTCTTCCCAAGGTGGCTCAACCCTAGACATAGCCTCAATAATAGCTTCATCTGATGGAAAAACACTATCAAGCTAGTCATGTGCATGAGAAGACTCAACTGCCCATGCAGGCAGCACATATGGGTTCTCCTCCTCCGTCCATGAAGAGGAAGGACTAGGCTTTGCAACACATTCAAGATTTGTTTCATATGCTATCACTGTTGCAGGCAACGGCACGTCTGTTCCAATAGGATCACACGAAGGACTCGGTGTAGGAAGAATCCAAGGATCTTCCATATGGTTAGTGCGAAAAGACACCGAACTCAATGATGATGAAGCCTCACCAGAACTAGACCCGATCATAAGAACAGGTGCAGGACAACTAAAAGGTCCCATAAGTGATGCATACATGCCAACACCCACACTCCCAGTTGTCAACTGAGAGTGCTCAACAATCAGGATAGAAGCTCCTGAAGATGCGGTAACACACGGATTCTTGAATGATGTTTAATCAATTGTAACTATCTTCCCATTAAACGAAAAGCATACAACTCAAAATAGAGAAGAAGCTATGACTTGCATACTATACATCCAATTCCTACCCAGTAACAGATTGTAGTCAAGGGGCGCATCAACCACCTCGACCTCGATCGCAACAATCTTCCCTCCCAAACGGACCTTAAGAAAAGGAAGAATGTCGTGCGGCCGAAACGATCTACCATCAAAAGAAGTCAACATGGTAGCGGATTTAGAAATCGACGAAACCCAAATTATTCCAACACACCAAAGACATCACGGAAGCAGCAACGCCTTCGTCAATCACAGTGCGTTTGACGGTCATGTTAAGACATTCTACATGAATCAAGAGAGACACATAGTAAGGAAAGCAAGGTTGTAGTCCCGTAGTTTCAAATTTTATGACAAAGGAAGAGTTATCATCATTAACACCAAGAGCAGAAAGCAAAGCTTTCCTTTGCGAAGGACAACTCTGAATTACTTCGAGTGTATACATCGCACAAGGAGTGTGGCCCAAATCCTCGACAACAGAATAGTTCTGGGAGGCTCGGGCATTAGGATTGTGCCCCAAATGTTTAAGGACTCCCTTAGGAATGCGAGGTGCAACTTTAGCTTTATCCACAAGGTTTTCAATACGCAAAGGACTCCCGAGTGGAGCGGGTTCCTTTCCAAGGTCTGGTTGTGACAAACCATAGTCCTTCGCATGAGTCACAACCTTAGTAGCATGCACCATATTGATGCAACCATGACCACTACTAGCCTCCGGCGGATCTTAATCTTCACCAGACTGATCATGGGTCCTCAAGTTCATGCTTTGATTATGAGGTAAAGGGTTGGTCAGCATAGTTGGGCCCTGCACTATGAACCTCGAGGCTTCTTCTATATGAAGGCACAAGTGAGTGAGGTGGTCATCCTTACACAACTTGCAAGGAAACTTAACCTTACGTTTAGACTGCTTGTCCCCCCCAGCATTTCAGGCATTATTGTCATTAGAATTGGCATTTTCATTCCTATTCCCACCCTTACGATTTTTTTTACCCTTCTTCGTATTCCTTCCGAGTTGTTGGTTACCCTTCTGGTCCAACGATTGCACCGAAAGCACATTCGTCATTTGGGTGGGTTGAGATGAAGCCATGGCTTGTCCCAAGGTAGATTGGTTGATAGACAATTGACTGACCTGTTTCACAACCGAATCCACAAGTTTGGTACTCGTACAGCCAACAATGCCATTGGCATGTGGTCCAGGTTTGACCTTAGGGTCGAAACTAGAACACGGAGCATTAGGAATGATCTCATATAACAAACCGGATCGAGCATAAATCAAATCCAAATCCTACGCCCTAAAAATGGCTTGTTCCTTGTTCTAAACTCCGGATGTAGAAACATCCTTTGCTATATAAGGTAGTAACGATTTAAGGAACCACTCAAGGAGAAACTCTGGTGGTATGAAGGCTTTAATCAATCTCTTCCATCTATGCCACTCTTGGATATGGTCTGAGATATGCGTGGATTTGTCTTTCTGAAATGTCGACAAGAGTTCCGTACCAACGTCGTAACACACTGGTAGCTGGAAGTGGTTGAGAAAAGTCATATCTAGGGCATTGAACAAAGTGAATGCCCCCCTAGGTAACTCTATATACCATGTCACTGCAGGATCAGTGAGGGTGCGTTGAAATAGCCTTAAACGGATTGAATCTTCATGTAAGGAATTAGAAGAGCACCAAAGGTGAAATGTAGTAACATGTTCACTAGGATCTTCTCCTGGTTTGCCCTCGAATTTGGGAATGTCCGAGGGAAGCTTGGTAGGGACAGTCGGCCAAGCTGGGTCATAAGATACCGGATCGTTCGTTAGTCTCGACAAGTCAAGCAAATTTAACGTTGCGAGGAAAGGGAGCCTAGGTTGAGCAAGTCGATGAGACGCTCCCTGATAATTTTGGTTCACATAGGACTGATTACTGTAACCCCCATGGCCATGGCCATAGTATCCTCCTCCCGTTTGACTCATGTAGGGTGGCATGGAAGCACCATAATGTGGTGTACCTTGACTATTTGGGGCTACAAAGCCATAATTCTGGGAGTAAGCGGGTTGTTGATACCCGTACCCATAAGGTGAATAACTCAGTGCATACTACGGTCCATAAGAAGTCCCATGAGAGGACCCATGAGAAACTCCATAAGTAGGAATATGACCTCCAGAAGTAGGAATATGACCTCCATAAATGGGAATATGACCTCCTGAGACAACAGGAGGTACTTGACTCTGAGACACAACTACGCGAGTAGCAGCAGTACGAACATGACTCATAGCAACATTCCGGCCCGAAGGACCACGTGAATGAGGGGGAGGAATAGCATTCGAAGAACTAGGAATAGAGGACGAAGGGACATGTGAAACTATGTAAGTGGTATTCCTTACAGTCACTCATATTGGTTCTGGTATCTGAATATGACTACTAGCACTAGGTTCAGGACGAACATATGATGTAACCTCCACCGCCGTGATGGAGGGTGCAATGTGACTCGTGTTCCCAAACCTTTCCACATGGAAATGACTAGGAATTCCCCCAGGCATAGTGTTAGGTTCAAACTCTGACTTGGCATGCTGTGCCAAATCATGTGCAGGAATACCAGACATACCATAACTAGTGCTCGCAGGTTCATGATGAGTCTCGTCGCCTGGAAACCAATACCGATGACCTGTGAATGAGGGATCATACCCAGAGTGTGTAGGTATATCAGGTGAAGGATCATATGTAGGAGTAGGATCTTCTTCCACAACCTTGTGAGGTGGAGAAGGAAACTTAGTAATTTCATCTTCATGATCCCCCATCATGTGTGAATCAATGTGAGAAGTAGTCCACCTGGACTGTCTGTTTCTCTCTCCCAAAGGAGGAGGAGGTGTAGAAGGTGGAAGTCCTGCTAAATGACGAGAACGGCAAAGTGCCACACCCGGATCCACAATGACTCAAAAAATAAAAAAGACTCTTCTAATTATGTAAACCCTAAGCAAGCTAGCATGCACAGAGCATACACCTATATAATCTAAATCCAATCACAAGCAAACAAGGGTAGGATATGTGAGCTCTCGAATGAAGCAGGTATGTCTCACCTAGGAGAGGCTTGAGACTCCCATACACAACAAGCAGAGGTTCGTAACCAATTATTGTGGCCCTCAGCTTCAACGCATATAGCAACTGTGTTGTCCAACCCCAACCTGGACGGGACACCTGCAAAATAACCCCTGCAAAGTACCCCCTCGATAACCTAGGTAAGGAAACTAAGGTCACCTCAATATAATCAATGCTTAGGCGGACAGTCACAGGAGGGATTTATCGTATGGGTAGGGTAGCAAAGCCCGAAACTCTCGAAAGAGCCCCCAGATACGAATACAATCCTAGAAATATCTCCGGTGCTACTCAATTATGACTAGGGGTCATCCCAATCAATAACCACTCACATTGCCTTGTGCTTAACTCCCTTGTAAGAGGAGGATCCTGAGAAACACTAATTATACCAAGGAATTTCACACTCTCACTTGGACAGACAAATACATGTTATTGTTTAGTGTTCTTGGAGAATTTACTCACAATGAACTATTCCCAGACTCTAAAACCTAATCTTGTTGGCGTACCCTATCAAAGAAAATAGTGTAATCCATTTTAATTAACCGTTGATTTTATTTGGCTTATTACTCAAAAAAGGTAGATGACCATGCAACCAATGGTGGGATGATAAATCAGATCAAGAACAAAATCAACTCATGGGGGATAAGGTGGATTAATCTGGCTAGAAAGCTCACTCTCATCAATTCCATCCTTTCTGCCTATCCCATTTACTCTTGCTCGATCTCTCTTCCTCCAAAAAAATCATGAAAAACTTTGCAAGAGAATCAGAATATTTATGTGGCAAGGCGGCAAATCAGGCAATAGTAAAAAATTTCATTTGGTGAATTGGGATACTTTCTTCAAACAAAAATGTCCATGGAGGAGCTGGAATAAGAGACCCAAGTAAAATGAACTTAGCTCTCGAAGCTAAAATTCTATGGAAAATCATGACTGGAAAAGGAGCATGGTGGAAAGAAATATTACAAAAAATATATCTGACAGGCACCAGAAAGAGATGTATGGATAACATTTGCATAAATAGGAAAGGTTCGTCGATTTGGGAGTTGTGTAAAAATGTTGCATACATCATAACAGAGTAATTAAAATGGACTCTTGGAAACAGCAAGGCGATCAAAATTTGGACAAACCACTGCGCATTTGTCTCACCAGTCGTATTAACACAAGTGTTTCCAAAATTAAGGAATAAATTGGAAGGCATGAATGTCCACATGTTGTATGATCTATCTGTCTGGGCGAGTAATGGGAGGTGGATTGGGTGGCTCGATCTGTAGGTCGGCCATCTCAATGTTGAATACCTTGCTCTCATCACACTAATGCCAACACCAATTCATCGTGCACTGAAGGATGAAAGATGTTGGGGAAAATCAAAGTGTTATTCAGTGAAGGCAAGTTATAGAGCATTAGATGTGGATTACAGCAGAAACAGCAATGACAAGAAATGGAAGAAGATTTGGAATAAGGACGTTCTACCCAAAATCAACGTGTTATTCCATATACTTTCCCATCACAAAAATCTAACAATAGACAATCTAAGAAAAAGAGGAATGGAAGGCCCATTGAGAGGCATTCTCTGCAAGGAGTCTAAGGAGTCTCTAGAACACCTCCTTTTAGAGTGCAAATTCTCCAGGGAGGTGTTATCACTCCAGGAAACTCCTCTAGGTTGTAGCTCGAGGATGCCTGGTAACTTAAATTGTTTTTAGGATTTCTCTGAATTGGATCAAGCCGGATAACCTATATAACCTCTCACTCTCAAGACATGCATGAGTCTCACTCAATCACAAGGCTTTTAGTTACAACTTGTTCAGTATTTTGACAAAAAGGTGCAGGGATGGAGAACTCACCAGGCTAGCAGACTTACACACATAACACATGCATATAAATGGCTAAGTCCTACTGAAGATGGTGTTTATAAATCAAATATCACTAAATAACCAATAGGATGATAGCTACTAGCCTTTTAATAAATCTTAAAATTACCTAAATGCACATTTAGGCAATAAACACAGTAAAGAAAGAGATGGCTGAACAAATCACCACAAAAGAGCTTATATTTAGAATAAACTAGATGAGACGCTTGATAATGGAACAGGCTTATAAATCCCCAGAGTCGAACCTTTATTAATAATTTAATCATGGGCTTTATAGCCTTCTACAAAATTTACAGATCCTGAAAATCAGATCTGTTTACACAAAAAATAATTGAAAGCAATAGTTTTTCCTCATTAGGGCTTCAAACCCTTGCTAACTATGTGTTTATCCACTGTGAAGATCTAGTTCACTGAGCGGTCCTTTAATGATTGAAGTGGTCACTGGTCATTCCCACTGCTAGTTCACTGTGAAATTTCCGTCAACAGTCAGTGTATCAACGTTTAACTAAAGTGCCCAGTCTTGTCCAATCTACCTGTAAATTTTCTACTTTGCTGCCGCAGTCGTCGATCGAAGGATTTTTCTTTTAGCTAATCGGCACTCCAAATCTCAGTATTTCCACCATTTCAACGCTCCAAATCTCAGTATTTCCGCCATTTTGGCACTCCAAGTCCCAATGTTTCTGTAGCTTACCGTCGTGGTCACTGATCGAAAGCTCTGTCTTTTGTGCCATCAGTGCCCCAAGTCTGAATGTTGCCGCAGTTTTGGCGCTCCAAGTCCCAACGTTTCCATAGTTTATCGCCTTACCTTCATCGTCACTGATCGAAAGCTTTGTCTTCTAGCTCGTCGGCGCTCTAAGTCTCTACGCTACTGCTCTCCACCTTTAGCTCATAATGGTTTCTACATCGGCGATCAGAATCTATTTCCTCTAGCCCATCGGCACTCCAAGCCTGAATGTTTGTCGTAGTTGCGGCTCCTTAATGGACTATTTTGAAAACGGATAGTCTGTAGTTCTTTTGATCGCCGCAGAGCTGCTTGGTTCTAAACTCTTCGACGATTAGTCTTTAGTTCCTCTAATCACCGACGATTTCCTGTTACAACGAAACCGGTATTCAGTTTGTTTCCCGCAATTGCGGTTCCTTAGTCAACTAACTCGCCGATCCATTGTCTTTAGTCCTTCCGATCGCTGACAATTTCCTCTTCTCGTGGAAGCCGTAGTCTGTAATTCTCCCACCATTTCGGCGCCATAGTGGACTAACTTGCTGATGCTTTTAAAGTTTTCAAGTCCCAAACTGATTTCGTCAGTGATCGAAACTCAAAACCTCTCACCATCAGAACTTTTAATCGTTATTTTCTCCGCAGTTGCAACGCCTTTGGGAACTAGCTTGCCGATAGTTAGTCCTTGTAAATTTCGACACCGATGAGTCTGTATTGTTTCAGAATTCACAGTAAGTCTTTCTTCCGCCATTTCGGCTCTTTTTTGGATTGACTCGCCGACACGTAGTCTGTACGTCTTCCAATCACCAATGATTTTCTATTTTCGCGCCATCAGAAGCCTTTTTTATTTATCGGAAGCCTTAGTATGTTTTTCTTCCACCATTGCGGCTCCCCCTTGGACTATCTTGCTGACATCCCGTTGCGGATCCACAGTGAACTAAGACTCCGCAATGTCGGCGATCGAAACTCAAGACTTCTTACCATCAGAGCTTTTAATCATTATATTCTCCGCAGTTGCAGCGCCTTTAGCCACTGTCTTCTCCGCAGTTGCGGAACTTTCAGTCACTATATTCTCCGCACTGTTTCAGAATGTTCCAATGGCAATGAAAATTTAGCAATATGCCTAACTGCCGAAGGGGTCTTCCACCTATTATTTATCTTTCGTCTTTCGGTGGCTAATGAGATATTCTGATCCTCGCCCAAGCCACCGAAGCTACAACTTTGTGAAATTCATGCCCAAATCAAAAAACAAAGGGTTTCAAACTGTCAGTGATCTTCATATCCTTCATTGCATGAGTTAAAGTCTTCATACTATCAAAACAAATTTATTTTGGGAGATAACAGGAGTGTGGCACCAAGCCTACAAGGATCTGCAATTCGAATTGACACTACTAACGAATTGGGATAATCTTTTTGCTAGTTGGAAGGATTACTACCAAGGATCACTCCTCAACAAACCAGACTTCATAAGGGTGTGGGAAGCTCTTCCAAGATATATATGCTGGAAGATCTAGACAATGAGAAATAAGGAGATCTTTGAGGGGGGAAAAAACAGTCCGGGAAAGGTTGCGGGAGCTACAAAAGCACTATGGGTGGAAGTCTTATGCATGAAGGGAATGAACAACATTGACAAGGAATCATTAATTGTAGAAGAAAGAGATTGGGTCTCAGAAATGCTAGTTCTCTCACAACATCTGCCATGGTTTCAACACACAAAAAAACTCAATTTTGCAATCTTGGCAAATAAGAATGAATTCGGAAGAATTCAAATGCTGGTGGAAGAAATTGGGTTGCAACTCTTTATTCTTTGATGGTGCCTCAAAAGGAAATTTGGGGATGGCAGGAGCGGGGGGAGTCTATTTCAATTCTGAAGGAATCAAGTTGAAAGAGTATGCTTGGGGAATCGGAATGGCTAGCTTTAATAAAAGGACTAGAGTTGGAAAGGAAAGAAGGCATCGAGGAACTGGTGGTTTTTGGAGAATCATGCATGGTTATTGGAGAGGCAAGGAAACTAGTAAGGAATAGAAAGACCCCAACAACCAAGACATGTCATCTTTTAAAATGCATGGCAAATGATTATAAATCCATCAAATTCCTTCACATATTGAGAGAAAATAACAAACATGCCAATAGTATGGCCAATAAGGGAGTGGATCTAGAGAGCAGAAACATGTTATGTGGTCAGCACGACTTTGAGAGAAATTGGATCCCTTTATAGTGAACCATTCCTTCACATTCTTTGAATGTTATGTTTGTGTATCCTTCTGCTTGGGAAACTAATAAATAGTTTTAGCACTCATAGAATAGGAAATGGTGATGAAAAAAATAGATTGGAAAAAGAAGCACAAGGAGGCACAGACTTGGTCTTCCTCTAGGAGAAGTCGGTGTCCAATTTTTTGTAATATTTAGTTCTCATTTTTTTATGAAAAGTTCGTCAACCGTTTATGTTAAAAATGATAATTATAATATTTACAAACTATTACTTATAAAAAATATATTTTTCTAAAATATCTCCTTTTTTTTTACTATTACATGAATAAATTATATCTCAAATAATCTTATGATCACTATACTATTTTATACTCTTTTATGGTAATCCAACTATATCACTTTAATAATCATTATGTATGTTTTCATTGATCCACATATTATTGAATATTATATAAAATATTCAAGAACAAAGAGAGATAAATTTGTAAGTATATAAATATTATGTAAAGAGAGCTAAACAAAGAGAGCTAAAAGAGAACAAAGAGACTATTATCTGATATTTTGACATTCATGCAAGTAGTCGTTAATCATCAATGGTTCATGCAAGTCATAGTTAGGGGTTCAATTAAGTAGAGCGGAATTGAATGTGTATGCCCCTCATGATACAGAGCACTGGTGGTGGCCCCCATAGTTCCAGCACCTGTCATTACCACAACAAGCAAACCCCTGCCTGCTATGAAGCAGAACGACACATCTCGAACCCACACTAGACACTTAAACCTTTGAGTTACAAAATTAGCATGCTTCATGTCTCTGTGCATAAAGGAATTTGCATGTATATATCCCATCCTCTCAATCTACAAATTAAATAAAATTAGCATATCACAATAAGAGAAAACACATTTAAAGAGAACCAACCTCTCAATCTACAAATATTATGCAATCGGTTTATCCCAATAATAGAAATTGCATTTAAACAACCAAAAATATAGAAATTCAACCATGCAAATTACAAACATGCATAAAGCATGCTAAAGGAAGGGGTAAAAGAAAATCAATCACAACAAACATAACAAATAAAATAGATAAAAAAAAATCTACGGGAGCAATCACAACAAGCATAAAATGTAGAAAGGAAAAATGCTACAGTGGGAATTTGAGTCATCAAAAATAATTTGTTGCATTAGAAAATATAATTTACACAAGACGAACATACCAGCTGATCAGCTAACATTAAGACAGTCTTCAGTGAGAACTTACGCCCACAAAACATAAATAAGTATTCTAATCTTGGGCCCAACAAATCAAGAACTATAATATTATAATATCCTTCTCTCCCAAACCATCTGGTGTTTGGGATACCAACTGCAATTTCAGATCACATTTCTTTATTAATTACTGATTAGAAAAAAGAGGAGTCAAGAGGGAAATTCCATCTACTTACTTCCTCCATAAATAAGTCTATACACTTTAGATCCATACATCAATTGTGGGTGATTTGTCTTCACTCACTCCTAAAGAAGTCATCAAGGAACAACAATTAAGGGCTTTCACAGTAATTTACAAACAAATATTTTCTCCACTGGTATACTTATGATCTATTTGAACCAACAAAGCCTGATGAACAAGAAACTGAAAAGTAATATGATTGATGAGAGACATAATTCCTTAAAAAATTGTACAAGCCTTGACAAGGCAAGGTTGGTCTAGTTGTTTCCATTGGTTTTGCAACGTTGATCCTCTCATAAGCATATCGTCATGCTAATTATTGTCTCAAAGCAAGTCACTTCCACCAAACAACAATTACAATGGAAACAATCAATTCACACAAAATACTTGAAAATCATGGAGGTATAGAATATAGGTTCATGTGTCCTATGGGAGTGCAGAATTCGAAAGGAACAGTTGCCACAACGGGGATTAATTCCTCTAGAATTTGAATAACACAACTCACAGACATCATGCATTTACATTGTATGGGGTGGGGAGGGGGGTTAAAGTAAAACCCTTACAACTTAGGTTCCACAACTGCAATGTTAACTTAAAAGTAAACTCTTATTGAATATAAATGAAATATAAATGAAAGTAATACTCAATTTCAAACATGGTTTATGTGGGTTAAATTTAGCTCAATATCAACAACTCGACGATCAAGCAATATCCTGATTTATATTTCGAAACTGATTTTCACGTTATGTGATGGATCCATGTCATGTAGGGCACTGTGAATAATGATAATTCAAATTAAACAACCCTTTTTTAAGATCATCCATCTGGGCAGGGCACCACTTTCTATAACCACCTCACATAAATTGTTAAGTCTATAAAAGTTTTCTACATCTTGGAGTATGCCCAATTTTTTAAAAGACTATACAATGTTGAGAATAACCTCCTCCATAGTGTACTTGTAATTGAATCCAAAATATGATTTTTTTTTATGAAACCATGCAGTGAGCAGTAGCAACAATGGACTCGCCAAACCTACATCATAGGGAATTTAACAAATTACAAAACCTTTAAATACTAGAATAATCCCAACGATGTCATAGAATATGATCACATAGTTTTCTTTGTGAAGTTATATAATATGCCCACATGGACAAGGGAATTACTCACTTCGATTTTATTGTGTATTGTGGATTTCGTTCAAATATGATATGTACAATCTCTTGAATGGTAGTGGTGTGTTCACAGGAAATATAACATCCTTTTAGGGATTGTTGCTCCATTAATAGAAATACATGATAATTTCATGCATCTTGAACATGAATGAGTAGGACATAATTGCCCAATATGTGGCTAGATTGTGGCAAATTGCACCACCTCTTTTAGTTAAAGGGAAGATATATAATAATATTTGTTAAAATGATATTAGTTTAAATTTCTCTCCTCCGTATTTATCAAATTTGGAATGGAAACTAAGGTTTAATTCACTTTTGAGTATGTTATGGCATCATATTATTTCATGCATTTGTTAAGAGTATTTGGAATGAACCAGCTCTCAAACATATATATGTTATAGAGAGGGACTTCCTAAGACTCTAGACTGACTTACACCATTAGAATATGTGTCTGCGATGACCCAAGACAACTGACTTGCAATATTACAATATGTGTCCATGGTGACCCAAGACATTAGAGGTATTACAATACATAGAAAATGATCAACAATTGGTTTGATCATAGAAAACATCCCCTCTTAGAACTAACTTGCTGAGAGGAAATCCTACAAAGGTATACTGGTAAAAAGGATTCCAGTAAACAACTCCAATAAACAGAAAGCCACAACAAGTGTAGCTGTGGAACCTGTAAACTTTGAAACATATCCTACCTTGTAGTGAGAACAAAATTTGTGAAAATGTTTCACTGTAACCATCTTCCATGGTGCCTTTTATTCACAAAATAAAATGCAATTTCCTGATCTCTAAAATCAATTCTCTTTGAACAGTGATAAGAAAGACAAAAAAAAAGTGGGGATGAGGGATTTTAACATACATACCATATTAATAGCCACCTCCTCCTTTGCCCTAACATCGATTACTACAATTTAAACCGCATTTAATTCCCAATTATTACAATTCTTCCAAAAATAATCATAACATGTCGTGTTGCAGAAACCCTTGAAGATGGGTAGTGCAAAGAGTAAATTACCTAGGTAGATCTCGCCACGGGCATCGCTATCGATCTTGCGTTTGATTATGTATTGTATTCCAATGAGGGTATCCATGGCTAACGATTACAAAGAGGTCGTGGTGGGTGGTTGGGTATATAGCCTATTGGTTTCGCACACAAATTGAATATTTGTTTACACACAACAAAAAATAGGACAAATGAAAAAAAATTCTCCTCTGCCTCAATGATAACACAATGGGACATGTTCGACCTGATCGAAGCACATGATGGAGGCCCAATTATTCCCCACCTGGAATGCATGCACCAATTCCATGGGTAACACCCATAGTGGGATAATAGAGGTGGCTAAAGGGAGGATAGCGTCTGACACAACCCACACACAGGAAAAACAGTTGGTCATTCTACATACTTGTAGGAGCTCATAACCAGGATATACGAACTTGCCACAATGTGACGTAGAAGTCAATATAGTTACGCAAAATGAAAAGAGAGAGGACCAGTACCTGCAACATACAATGAAACACATTACAACAAGTACATAAATGTATCCATTGAAAGAACAAAACAAATGAAGGTGGCATGATTGCGAACAACGTGGGACGAAATCATACACGGAAACCCTATCCGGGCATTGCATTTCACATTAGACATAACATATGCACTAGATAGGAAAACCCTGAGGATGATGCATTTAAACCACCCCACTATGATAATAAGATCCAAGGCCTCAACCTGCAAGCTAGTGAGCATCTCAGACAGTGGATCAGCCCCAAACAACATTCATGTCCCAATTCAAAACCCAAAGGAAAAATGTCGAACCAAACAGAGGCAAATGAACAGACATATCTTACAAAAAATATACATAGCAAAAGGAATGGCACAACTCGAAGTAGGGTTCCAAACATGGGTTTAATGCATACATACCCTGCAAGATCTGACCCAATCAGATCCTTAACAAAGTCGAGCTAGAATTGAGAGTAGAGGCAGCCTGGGCAGACACCAAAAATAAAACATCAACATCCCACAACACTAGATCACAGGGCCTGACAAGAGATCGCACTAAAAAATAGACTAACAAAGAAAACACCTACCATTTCACACCTTCACACCAAGTTGAGAGAGAAGAAACAATAAACACAGCAATTCAACCACCGAACAACACCCAAGACAAATCCCATTCAGTGTTAATATACCATCCTCACAACATTAAAGGGGCTTATTAAAGAATGTGCCATCGAATAGCGAGCATAATAGGATTATTATTGTAGATTAAAAAAGGTTACTAAATAACTTGTTGTCGAACACTGATCCCGTAACCTTATTAAAGCATGCAGGCGAGACACAAAAGCGAGCTCAAAAGACATCAAAATAATGAACAACTGTAGATTGAAGAAGGCTATTAAAGATCCTTCCATCGAACTTCAAGCACACAAACCTTACCAAAGCAAATTCCATATACAAAAGACTAAAATTTGTTTCTTTTGGAAGCTACCAACCAACATTAAAGACTGTAATAAATTTCTACCTAAAAACTTAACTTCAAAAATACAATTCGGCTTCTTAAATATGGTGAGGTGTGAACTAACTGACATAGAGTGTACTAATACAAACTCTGACCGATTTGGCTGAGACAAGATGTAGATCTATGAGTAATTAATATTTCCAAGAAAATCTTGTTATTATGCATTTCACATAATGATCTGATAAAAAAAACTCATTTATATGTATGACCCAATCAAGAACTCTAAAAGTATACTATGTATTCCACATAATGATCCAATAAAGAACTCATTTATGTATGATCTGATAAAATAACTCTAAATGCATCCTCGTAAATGATTTCAAATACTAATAATTTTTTAATTAACCAAAGGACCTATTACGCCTCAGAATATCTGCAACGTTCCCAATCATATCTACCAACGTGAAACCCTAAAAAAAAATTATGTAAAATCCAAGTTGAAGTGTAGAGTATTGATCTGGACTAAATACCCCCAATCATGTCATGGATGTTCTGCTTGATTTCCACTTCTAGGATGTGCTAGCCCTATAGGGATTGGTGCCCTTAAGGGGATAATCACTTGGACATGTGACCACACTCATTTATTTGCCATGTAAAAGGTGATAGTGCTTTGTAAAGGGATTTGTACCCTAGCTAGCACACCTTATTTTCTCACTTTGACCTATTTTGTGATATAAAACCCCTCCTTTGGGCTATGTTACCCACAAATCTTACTTCCTTATTAAAGAAGCCTACAAGGATAATGACAAATGATGTTGAGAGAACACATCTCTTGGGGTTAGTTCAAGTATGACATCCTCCTTTAGGAACATGTAGCACTTGGTGTAGCCTAATTGCACCTTATTTACTAATTTTAAGTCATTTAGAGATATTTTATTATTATTATGAGTGGTTTAGCCTCCAAAGTTGTGGGTGAGCAAGCCAAATGTTATATTTTTCACGTTACCTTGTAGGCTCGTAACTTAAAACTAGGTGAGGCTAATCTTACATAAATAACACCTCCCTCTCTTTGTAGAAAAACAACAAGATATGGGTTCATGTGAGATCTTTCTTAATTCTCTTGGTTTATTGGATCTCTTTATGTTATGTGCACCTCTTTTGGGATGATATTTCTCTCTTGAAGGGTGAGTTGGTGAACTTTTGGGGTTTCTTTTACACATATTATCGGTTGATTCTAATGAATAGTTGTAATAAATCAAGCACAAAGGTGACCTAAGGTGTTATCTTTCTCATCTTTGTTAAATGTTGGTAAGTTATACTTCTAACCTAGTTTAATGGTACTTTATTCGTACATTATCCTAAAGCGTTAGGGTTTCTTGCTTGTATTTTGTTATCCTTGAATGAATAGACCTTACTTTTGTAGGATATCTCCTTTGTTATTGGGCCTTGGACTTCTCCTCTTGTCCTAATTAGACTCTTTTACCTAACTCTTGTGGTTGCTAGTTAATGCCCTGATTGCAAGTGTTGAAAGTCATTCTAAGAGAGGGACGTTAGCCTTCAATCTCTCAAGGCCGTAGAGATTGAGACAAGAATCTTATGCCCTATATTTCCAACAAACCTCTCTCTCTCTTATCAATTCAAGCGCCTTTTATTTTACATGTATCTTTATATATTGAAAAACCTTAAAAATCTAGATAAACTCATAAAACAAAAAATATTTACAATTTGATAATGTTGGTCCACCGATTAAATTTGACATACTGGATTTATCCACGTATCTCTAAAGGCATCCCATTTTGAATCAATGCATTGGGAAACATGAAATTTTCTAATTACGGTTCTACATGTTTTTTGGCAATTCTACCTGGACCATCAAGAACCCATATATTTTGGGATTGTGATTGAAGAATATTGCCAAATACTTGCTATGAATCAACACAATGATCCTATAAAATACTCATTTATGTATGATCTGATAAAGATCCTTAAATGCATCCATAAATGAATGCACATAGCTTCAAATGTTAATAACTTTTGAATTAATCAAGAACCTGTATATTTTGGGATTGTGATTGAAGAATAGTATCACATACTAGAGCATTGTTCGACTAAATCACCTAAAGCATTTATTTTTCACCGTAATAGTACAAAACACGGAAAATTTTGTATTATGTTTTTGGAGGCACGGTTCACAAAAACTACAATGCTTTTTATGGATTTTATACATAATCTGCAATGTAATGATGGGTGGAGAGAAACTTACAATCTTGCTTTCTTAGTCACTGCAGTATTTCGTAAACGCAAAGAAAATTCAAGCATATTCCTGAACAAATTAGACTCGCCAGAATCAATGCTTTCTAAAACCTCATCTAAAAAATTACATAAACATATCAGATAAATAATGGTGTACAACATCATAAATTTTGGCTAATAATTATTTGATTATTAGACAGTGTTAGATGTGACAGTGAAATTTTCTCTTCCCCTACATGTGCAAATTGTGTACATGCACATACAGTTGGGTAGGTTTTTTCACACGAGCTAGCTTTATTTTCACATATGTAGGGCTCTCCCATGGAGAAAACAGAGGCTAGTGTAGATTTATGTATGTTTTCACACCTCTTCTTGTTGCAAATTGTGGACAAGTTTAATTTTTCTTCTCTGAAACAACAAGACGCGTAATTTTGAAAATAAAAAGTGCTTTGTTTCTCACAACCACTCGACCCAAAGATTTGGACTGAAAAATGTACATCATCAACATGTCTAAAAACTAAAATATCTCCAGCTTCGATAAACTGGTTAGAAACAAAACTTTCCCAACCATCTATGAAAGATACCACTATGTTAGCACAACACATATTCAAATGTCAACTTGGGCCTTGTATAATTACATCTTTGCACACCACGCATTGCATTCTCTTCACAAAATCAGTGGGGATTCCCTGCAATGAACGAAATACATTAGAAAAAGAGTTACTTGAAAAAAGCATAACGTGTACATTGTACATAAAACTATTTGAGAATTCATCTATTTTTCTACATGGGAAAAGTTACAACAAGAGATAAGTTGTGTTTATGAAAAAATAGAACTATTATCTTTGGCAGATTTAATAGAAATTTTAATATTCTACGAAATCTAAATCGAGAAAGTATCATGATAATACTTCACCTACCAAACAAGAAGACGAGTTGGTTTCTATGACTTTGAAAAAGATGTGCCACTCCAATCCAAAGGGGCATGAAATGATGCAATGCATTTTTCAATGCAAGTTGTGTGTCCTAAGAGTTTATGTGGTTTTTACTTTGGGAATTTTTGCTGCAAAGAGTTGAATATATTAGAGATGTTAATTGGGATTTCTCACAATTTGAGTACTATTATTAGTTTTCCTCTTGTCCAGCTTATGCCCGTGACTTCCGTCCAGGAAGAAATGTTTGCATGTTCAATAGGTACCATATGGATCATCCTCCTCTGCATGCCCATCCAGTAATCGTACATGATCTCAACCAAGTAATAAGCACCCAGCAGCAGTGCATTTGCTGCAGAGATATCAATATTTCAACGATCGGTATTCTGACTACAACATCCATGATCACATACCCTAATATTTCCATTATCTCAAACTAACAATTACCCCGTCCATCATCATCACCTGATCTTTAGCAGCGTACAGGACCATATTGCCAACAGTCCATGATCCATCCCTCTACCTTGAGGAAAAGATTGATTGTGACAATTGATGAGTACAATGCAAGGATGATTGTTTGTTTTCCTTCGTACAGGACCGAATTTCCAGCAGTCCATCCCCTCTACCTTGAGGCATAAGTTTGATTGTGACACCTGGTGAGTACACTACCATTGACATGCAAAGACGACCATCATTTTTCTCCTTGGTCCACTGCATAGCTAGGTGTTTCCTCGCCGTATTTTTCTATTGCAACGTTCTTCAAGTGAAAAAAATTGTCATACACACCACTACACTCTATGCTCTTTGCGATTATAAAATTGAACAGTTCAAAAATTCCTGTGAAATCATTGAACTCGGCTGAAATGAAATCCACATCCATATCCATATCCGTAGTGGCAGCATTTGGCAAGAATACATACGAAGTAAGAAGTTCTAAATGTTGCATAGGTCGATGTAGGTGCCAGAGCTTGGAACTAGAAAAAGCATTTTCAGCTTCCTTCAATGCAGAGTGTTTCCCTGCCCCAGTCCGCACGGCCCTACCTCGCACACCAGACACATAAGCCAAAAAGAAGACTCGTGCAGCCATTACAACAACCAGTGCAACAATGAACAATTGTCAAGAAGCAAGAAGGTTTAGGTAAGGTCGAAACATCAGCCAAACGCCACAATGCCTGACACATCCCCAAACTGATTTCAGTCGGTTTCTCTATACATATCGCACCTCTATAACAATTGATAGTCACAATCAATTAACAACACCGATACATACTGATACATTGCGCTCAAATTAGAGATTTCAATGGCCAGCATGCCTGAGACAATAAATTTGGCTAACGCCCGTTCTCAGGGGGTGGGCAATACAAAATGATGTAGACATATGTTGGCAGGGGTTTTGGGACAAGTTAGTTGTGTGGCATCATAAGTGTCGTGCAAGCTCAAAAGACACTGCACAAGTTAAAGATGGCGCGCATTGTGGAAAATATACTATTGTATGCATTTTATGTCACTTTTTTTGTACTTTGGACCATATCTTATGGATATTGGTCATTATTTTGTTGATTCATTTAAGAATTGGTTAAGAGTTAGTTAGAAGTGGACCTTCAATGTAAAGGTGCAAGCCTATAAATAGAAGTAGAATAGTAAATGAGAAAGGGAGGAGGAATGGATATTGATACCAAGAGCACTTGAGTGAACCTGTTGAATTGTGGATTGTTTTGAATCTGTGAATCATTGCGCAGAAGTAATATGATAAGATTGGAGTTGATATGAATTGTTGTTTCCTTTATCTTTTTTTGTCTTGTTGTTTCTGTGATCTAATGGTGAATGTAAATTTAATATGCGACATGGATCTATGATGCATTGTTTCATGCTTTTAAATGATGTTATATGTCTGGATCTATTTGCGCAACAGTATGATTGTTTCTGTTATCAGTAAATGACGCGAACTAGTAGTAGCAATGATGATTAGCCCTGTTGATGATTGAGTAACTGGTCAGATCTGTTAAATAAGTTGATGAATTTTTTATCCACATAGTCCTCTTCTATTCTACGAAAATTTGGTTCCAACAACTCTCACCCGAACATCTCGGGTGAGACTTCATCCACTTTGCAGGTGTTGATGGGCAGGGTAAAACCTGTCTAGGCCGATGATCAGGGAGATCGCTGTGAGTTGAATGTCGACAAAGTGGGAACCCCTGTTGATTGGTTTTGTTGGCTGGGTTTGCACCAACAAATGGTTTTGTTGTCGAGACATTGTTGCGACTGAGAGGACGATATGTGGCATCCGATGACACCAGAAATTCAAGATTGGTTTGATCAGAAACTACAAGAATTTGCTGAGGCAGAAAATCAAAACATTGGACTGACGATGGACAAGTGGTTGGCTA
The DNA here is from genome assembly GCA_001517045.1 of Pseudotsuga menziesii. NCBI lineage: Eukaryota > Viridiplantae > Streptophyta > Pinopsida > Pinales > Pinaceae > Pseudotsuga > Pseudotsuga menziesii. The sequence goes on along the minus strand of LPNX010257275.1, from coordinate 197,731 downwards.
GATACATACACAACGGTCCTCGTGAATATTTTTTCTCTGAATTTCCCATCATATTGTATGATGATTCACTTACAAGAAGACAAATTTCCAAGGAGGCGAGCCAACGTCTTGGACCCTAAACTGATCCAGGAGTTGCAGGAGAGTAATAACAAGGAATCGCGGGTTGTTGAAATCTAGTTGGATAGTATCCTGGAAGGATATATCACTGAGTTCATGGTTGACACCACCAAATCCTACAACGAGGCAGAAAGTGAAATTTTCAACGGACCCAGAGGTAGGTTCTTGTTGTCTCTACAATTTTCAATTAAGATGCTTGTTTGTGAAAATGGCATACTGAAGATGCACCTTGAGTAGTATAAATCCGGTGTGTGGAGGCGGTGGATACCACGACAAAAGGGGGGAGACGAATGGGAAGATAAGGGTAGATGGGTGTAAGTTTTGATGAGACTGTGAGGGAAGTTGAGGAAGAAAGTGGTCTTACAAGGGGAAGAGCAAGGTTTCGACAAGAAAAGAGGCAGAGTACAGGAGAAGGTCCTGTTGCAATCAAATTGCAAGACCGCGAAGGAATACCACATAGGACAAAGTGACCCTACAATGATGAAGAGGACGACCAAACCTAGAATACTCCCACGATAGTAGTAAGATCAAACCCCAGCAGCAACGTACTCATGCCCTTGCGCACTACTCCACATTCGGGAAGAAACACAAGTTCCACTGAGACTTTCCCTACGTCCCAGCGACATTATAGTAGTAGACCAGCGTCTGTAGGAAGAAGGCCCAGGATGGTGGGAGACAACACAAAGTTTCCTTTGTTCCATGGAAATGGGATCGACGATCCTGAGCAGTACCGATTTCTATGCGATGCACTGTGGACTGTCAGACATACTACTGACGATGATGTCAAGAAGGGTCAATTGGAAACTACTCTCCGGGTTCGTGCACTAGATTGGTACATGAAATTTATATAAGTTCCTACAGGGACCCCTGCAAAAACATTGGATGAAGTCAAGAAAGGACTAATTGAAGAATTCAGAAAACCCAAATCTGAAGCATAGTATATTACATAGTTATAGGAGATTAAGTAATTTTCTAATGAGACCGTTTGGGATTTCTATCAAAGATTTAAGACACTGGTGGCAAGAGTCAGTTTCGACATGAGTAACGTTCAGCACAAATAATGGTTTATCGCAACGTTGGTATCACATATTCGGCAACCCCTAATGCAGCAGAAGATCACGACACAGAGCGAGGCTCTGGAGATCACAATGAAGTTGGAGGATTCGCCTATTGGAGAAAGCGCTGCTGGAATGAACCAAATTCAGGTGCAGCTAGCGAACTTGACGCTTCAGTTACAAGACATTAAGAAGGGGAAAGAGAATCGTGAATATCTTTGATGCACTCGATGTTGCATGGATGAACACACCAAAGATACTTGCCCTAAATTCTGAAAATATTTGTTAACTAGGGCACCGAACCCACTAAGTTGTGGCAGTGTACTATGGTGTCGCATATGCCAAGTATATGGGCATCAACACGAGGAATGTGGATACATGCAAAAGATGGTGACAAAGTTGGCTAACCTATATTGCTCATTTTGTCGATCTGTGGGACATGAAGATAAAGATTGTCGTGCATATGACCTGCTTTAGGAAAGGACGTATGGCTCATACTATGTGAAGGGTGAAGATCATCGCGCAGTATAGCAATCACCACCGCAGCCTCAAGTGGTATAGTATATACCTCAACCACAGTATACACCACCATCGTAGATGCATTTTATACCATTGTAGCCACAACCACAGTTTGCACTGCAACCGCAGTATAATCAGATGTCGATGGCTCTGCCGCAGCCACAGTATGTTCAGGAAACGTACTACGTTCAGCAGTAGCTAAATCCCCCACCGCAGCAACTGGGTCAGCCGCAGTACTAGTGGTAAGGAGGGTTCCGAGGAAGAGAAGGAGGCTTTGGTAGAGGAGGAGGACAAGGTCGAGGACCTGTCCAGTGTTACAATTGTGGGGTATTCGGAAACTACCAAAGAGATTGCCCACAATTGCAGTGTTTGTGTACATACTGCACCGCAATTGACCATACTGACAAGAACTTCCCACAACTAAATGCAAGATGGAAGGCAGGAAATGTTCCTCAGTTGCATAATCAGAACCAGTTGCAGAATCATAATCATCTACAAAACCAGAATCAATTGCAGAACCATGCTCAGAATCAAATTCCACTTCAAAATCAGACTGTGAATCAACCAATGAACCCTCCATTAAACCAGAATCCATCGGCAAACCAGAATCAAGGATCGACAATTTTGACGATCTCAGTAGAACCCACAACAGAGGATTTCGATGTTTCTATCATCACCCATGGAGGTGCGACGATTGAAGAAGACAGGCCCCGTCCGTAGGTTCAATTGGATGGAAAGAAGAAGGTACCATCTGACATTGCTGCAAAGAAAGATACATTCTTCGAAGCGTGGGATGTGATCGGAATAAATCCTAGTAAGTCACCTACTTATGAAATGCCCTCTGCTTTTGATTCTTCCTTGGAGGCAGGACCATCGCGACAGCATGGTACCTTGCAGAAATTTTTTGAGAGCTACTTGTCGCTGGCAAAAGATCACGATGCTCTTGTTGAGATTGAGAACATGTTGCACTGACCGGGTAAGGAGTGGAAGGACTACGCAGTGAACTCTTTGCATAAGAAAAGAATGGGCAAAGAGATGCGCATGAACATTCAGATAGGGGACTATGAAGTAGATTCAGTTATTCTGGATCTCTGCTCAGATCTGAATATCTTGAAAAAGCATACATGGCAGAAGATGGGGAGGTTGATGTTGGGTTAGTCCCCTGTGTAGCTGCGATTGGCTAATCAGGACAAAGTACAACCAATCAAATGTGTGTCGAACCTCGTCGTAGATGTTGAAGGTATAAAAACCTACGCTAATTTCTATGTGATTGAAGTTGTTGATGGTGGAGGCTCCTACACCGCATTGTTGGGGATTGGATGGGCCAATGATAGTATGGTAGTTATTAACTTTAAGAAGTGGATGATGACATTTGAGAATCAAGACATCAAAGTCATCGCTCCTATGGATCCAAACGAAGGACGGAGATATATTGACCCAGTGGAAGATGAAGTTTTTAGGGGATGGGATCACGCTTACAACATTTCAAAGGATTACATCCACCCACCTACTGATGGAGAACTTGGTTGGCACAGCGCTAGTTCTATGTCTTTTGATTATGGTGATGCGTTAGAAAACCGGAAAAACTGCATGCACGAGGTGTCATTCGAGAAGTGTGGTCTGGTCACGTAGTCATTGTACCATGCCGCGACTGAGACTATCGAATTACTAATCTATGAGGGGCTACCTGAGTTGTCCGAGTTCTTAATAGCATTTGAAGTAAAGGCATCAGAACTGCAGGGGTTGTTGGCGTTGGAGGAAGCACTAAAGGCTACTCCAGCATGCTGGTGGGTTACTCATAAGAAGACGATTAATGGATGGGTGCAGTGTCAACGGCTGATGACAATTCATTTCGGCAATACAGAAATATATTACGCTAGAAAGTATGATGGGAGGAGTGACCCCAGTAGTCATCTGACAGAATGTTAGACTCTATGGGAATCATGACCAAAAGAAGAATGGGTCCATGCCTTCGTTCACACTTTGGACGAAATGTCGACATCCTCGTATGTATGGACGGAGCTGCGCAGAGAAATAACTACGTGGGAGGAGTTGACATTTTGCTTTTCTAATACCTTCAATTTCAAGGATGCCAATCCCGACGTCCATAATGCACTTCAGATCATCTGCGATGTGGTGTTGAAGATAGTGCCAGTTGCATATCTAGTGGACCCACATGTGCATTGCCACAACCAGCCGATGATGGAATGTTATAATGTGTCTGGTGAACTTGAGGACGATGATGAGCTACGAAATAACAATATTCCAAAAACATAAGGGAGTAGGGATGTCGCAGCACCGAAGATAACGACCGATCCCATGAACCAACCACTGAAGATTAGAAAATTCAACAATGGGACAGAGGAAAATCCAAAATTTGCAAGTATTGGGACTATTGGGATGAAGAGACTATGGAAAAGATCACGGATCTGCTGCATGAATTTCAAGATCTATTTCCAACCAAATTCTCTGAAATGAAAAGGATACTAGGTGATTTGGGAGAGAGGAAGATTCCATTAAAACCATATGTGAAATCGGTAAGGCAGAGGCCATATCGCTTAAATCTGCGATACAAGGAGAGGTTTAAATTTGAGCTGGATAGGATGTTGGATGCTGGAATAATTGAGCCAATAGAAGAATCGGAATGGATCAATCCTATGAATTTTGGATCTGTGTCGATCTAACCAAATTAGGGTCGCAAAGGAGGATCAGCATAAAACAACATTTGTTATTGAATGGGGTTGTTTCCAGTACACAATAATACCTTTTGGATTGAAGAATGCACCTATGATATTTTCTTGGGTCGTTGTCACTACATTTAAATATTTTATTCAGAAATTTCTTCAAGTTTACATGGATGATTGGACCGTGTATGGTATGATTAGGGACCACTTGGCAAACCTGCGACTAATGTTGGAAAGATGTCGATAGCATCAGATTGTGTTGAACTCTAAAAAAGGTATCTTTTGTGCACCTCTGGGAATGTTGTTGGGACACATTGTTTGCAAGCAAGGATTGTTGGTTGACCCCATGAAGATAGCGCTCATTTTGAGCTTGCCCCCATAATCTGTTGCGCTGGGTGTGGTGCTCTTGCAACCAGGTGAAGGAGATCTTGATCACCCGATCGCTTTGGCTAGTCATAAGTTGTCATTTGCTAAGAAAATTTATATGACCACAGAGAGAGCAGGACTGGCGATGGTATATGCACTGCAGAAATTCAGGCATTACCTATTAGGCGGTCATTTTAAGATGTTTACCGACCATTCTACTTTGAAGTACCTAGTCATTAAGCCTGTGTTGGGGGGGGAGATATGATGTTGGCTACTTCTCTTTCAAGAGTTTGATTTTGAGATAATTGTGAAGTCAGGTCGCTTGAATGTTGGTCGCGATCATTTATCCCAGATTGAGACAGGCGAAGAGACAACAAATATTGAAGAGGGATTGTTGGATGCTCAACTGTTCAAAGTCGACATAGCAGATGATCATACGATCAAATCATTCAGTTCTTGAAAATGGAGTCGCACCAGAGGAATTTTCAACAAGTCAGAAGAAGCAGTTGGTGGTTAAGGCCTCAAATTTCCAGTTGATTGCTAGCCAGCTCTATAAACTAGGCCCAGATGAGATTTTGCGGCGTTGTTTCCTACCGAATGAGCGAGGGAAAATTTTGGCGGAAGCACATTCGGGGGTCACTGAGGGACACTATGAAGGTAGTGCTACTACAAGGAAGGTGTTTCGCATAGGGTTCTGGTGGCCCACTTTGCACAATGATGCGACGGATTATGCAAGGACTTGTGATGTCTGTCAACGCACTGGAAAACCATCGCGACGAGATGAGATGTTGTTGGTACCGCAAGTAAATTTGCAGGATTTTGATAAATGGGTTGTAGATTTTATGGGTCCAATCAATCCACCTGAGAAGAGAACTGGTGCGAGGTACATAATCACAGCGACAGACTACTTAACGAGGTGGGTGGAGGTTGCACCAGTCGTGGATTACACCGCTGCGACAGCATCAAGATTTCGATTTGACAATATTGTGATGCAGTTTGGATGTCCAAGGATACTGATGAGCGACCAGGGCAGTCACTTCATTAACCGCACAATAAGCGCACTAACAGAGGACTTACAAATATAGCATAAGAAAAGTACCCCATATCATCCATAGGCGAATGAGACGATAGAATCTTTCAACAAGATCCCGGAGTATGCGCTTACCAAGGTATGTAATGTTAACCTCAATGATTGGGACATGAATATTCCCACAGTATTGTGGGCATATCGCACCACTTGCAAGAGATTCACGAGGCATACGTCGTTCAAATTGGTATACGGACAAGAGGTAATCATTCCTATGGAGTACAGTGTTCCCAGTCTGCGTATTACAGTGGCGACGAGAATGGATGATGAAGCAGCGCTAGAGGAGCTCGTGGTGCAGTTGATACAGCTCGAAGAGGACCGCTTTATAGTAGGTTTTCATTAGTGCATCGAGAAGGATCGACATAAGTCTTGGCTTGATCACCACATAAGGAACAAATAGTTTTAGTAAGGAGATTTGGTACTATTGTACGACAGTAAGTTCATGAAGCATCCAGGTAAGTTACAGATGCACTGGTTAGGTCCATGTCTTGTTAATTTCATTACCTCAAGAGGCACATTTCAGCTGCAGCAGCTAGATGGCGTGACACTACCAACTCTAGTGAATGGTAGTATATTGAAGCCCTATAGGACGGGGCCCGGAACCATGTGGTGCATAAGGTACTGCAGAAAAAAAAATAAAATAAAATAAAATAAAATAAAATAAAAAAAGTAAATATGATGATGGATGAATGGAAGGCGCACCAAGAGCAGGTGGTTGCATAAGAGTAGGATTCAGTAGTGCAGTTAGGAGGTCATGTTGTGATAGCCACAGGGCTATGAGCAGAAGTCATAACAATCATAAACGAAGACAGTTAAAGTAGTTAAACAGTGGCACTTGTATAAGTGACATGTAATGATGGCAGATCCAAATGTTGGGTTGGAAGATTCGACGGCATATTCGGGTAGTTAATGAATGATTTGGTCATAATGATCGAATTGATGTCAGAATGATGAAGTATGAGTCAATTTGGTGCTATAAGAGGAAGCTTTATATGGTCGGAAGACACCATTGTGCAGAGTTGAATTATGTTGAGTTGCAGAGTTATCAAGTGGTCTAGAGAGATGTTGAGACAAGCTAAGAAGAGTAAGGAAGTTGCTAAGTCCGGAGAGGGTGTGAGATTAGTAAGTCGAGAGGGGAATTGGTATGGTATGTAGAGAAACCCAAACAACATTGATATTTTGATTGAGAAAGATTCACCACTCAAACCAGTTGCAATTCAAGAAGAAGTCACAAGTATGCAATTTGGTTCGTCAACAAAGAGGAAGGCGCAGAAGCCTATCTCTCCAGTATCATGGAAGCGACGGGCCAGAACGACCACAAGGGAGGATGGAGAAGGTACACCACAAACGGGGCCATCAAACCCTAAAGTTATGAATTCTACTCCTAGAGTAGGGGTGTCTATCAAGGACATCCCTGGCTACATCCCTCCTAGTCGGCTCGATGCGCAGGCTAGGAAGCCTACGAAGAATCAGAGATACCAGATCAGGATGTCGGTGATACCACAAAGAATGGTATGCACTTCTGATATTGTTCCTGCACTGATGCAGCTGAGGTACGAAGACCATGAATTACTTGCATTAGAGGATGTCTCAAAGGATCCGTATCTACTAATAGTCTCGGTAGAAGGAGCCCCGATAGAGTGTATTCTGCAAGATTGGGCAAGAGGACTGGACAAAGCTGAATTACTCGGATTGATCAATATGTTGCACTTTGGGTAGCCAACTAAGGCGAATGCATGTGTGAAACAACTTTTGGCATGCTTTCATGGTGGGTATTTATGGCTAGATGAGCCGGTTGCAGTCATAGTGGAATTGATTTCAGTAATAACGGGGCTACCCAAAGATGGGCCAGACCCCTCACAGTATATCTGAGGAAAAGATAATGACAGAAAGTTGGCAATTACTCTAAATAAGCATTGTGCTCTAGAGCACAACGGGAGAGCCTACCGCATTGATAGCATAAATGATCATGCGGTCCGTATTGGTGCCAGGATTCTAGCTAGTAAAGTAGTAAGGAAGAAACGCCTGGTTCAGTGTAATTTCGGGGCGGTCCCATGTTTTGAGTTATGTTCGCAAGGCACACAAATGAATCGGAGGATTGTGCATTTTGCAATTGGACCCCACATTGTTTACGTTCATGTGTGGCAAGACCCTACCAAGAAATGGATACCAATGAGGTACAAAGTTTCTGATATAGAGTTGGAGGTAGAGATTAATGGTTGGCCTGCATAGTGGCAAGAACCGATCAGTATAGCAGAAGTTTCAGCAGAAAAAATGACGGATGCACCTAAGGATCCTGTGCACAAAGATGACCACCAATCGGATGAGGACTCATCAACACAGACACCTACTGACCCAAAAATGAAGCGCATACTCCAGGAAATAAGAGCAAAGAAGCGCATGGATCAGGCTGTGAGAAACAACACCGTGTGAGTAAAGGAAGCACAAATGCACTGACTTGTCAATGTTGTCAATGATGCGACTGATGTCACCGTAAAGGAAATGAAGAAATCAGCACAGGAAGGATTCACCGAGGGAAGAAATAAATTGGATTCTGTTTATAATTTATTTTTGCAAAGAGTAATAGAGAGCACAGTTGTGTAGAAGTACGTGTCAATCAGCACCGAGCCTTGGGTCAGAAATGTTCAAATTCCCCCAACTACGATTGACACCGAACGAGGGGACTTGAATACCTTCCTACAGCAGCTGTAGAACGTTTCCTTAGATATCAATAGGTTGTCTACCCAGATGTTGGTATCCATGCAGCAAGTTTCCAACCAGGAATTGGATGATAGACAGAAGGATATCAGTGACCAGTACCTGCGGTCGCATGCGAAAGAAGAAGTAGTGCAAAGAGAGGTAGAAGAGTTGCGTCGTGCCAAGGAAAAGTTGACAAAAGACAAGGCATGGGAGATAGAAGTATTGAAAAGAGTGAAAAAGGAATTTAGGATGGAAACTGCAACAAAGATCGAGGAGTTGAAAAAATAGCTGAATTGAATTGGAAGTGGTAGTAGCAGGTGCCTTCCAGAATGTCTTGGAGAGCACCGTAAAGCTAGGTGCGGTAGCCAGAGAGAAGAAGCTTGGAGTTTTTATTGAGTAGCTACAAAGCAAAACCAGCATTTTGGATGCATTGATACACCCCTCCACACCACTAGAACAGATAGCCGCAATGAAGGACGAGATAGAAGCGCTGGCAACACAGCTTGATGAGTTAGAGCAGGACGCCAAGAAAGTTACAAATTCCACTACATAAGTTTGGGGTGGCGTAGTGTAGGACAAACAGCTAGAGCAACTGATGGCCCAGTTGCAAGAAGCGAACAAATGATTAGAGACCCTGAATACGTCGCTTAAAGCAATTCCATTTATGATGCATATACCCAATGCGCCGAAACTAAAGGATCAAGCACAAAGCTGACATAAGGCTCTATCTTTCTCATCTTTGTTAAATGTTGGTAAGTTATACTACTAACCTAGTTTAATGGTGATTTATTGGTACATTATCCTAAAGCGTTAGGGTTTCTTGCTCATATTTTGTTATCCTTACATGAATAGACCTTACTTTCATAGGATATCTCCATTTTTACTGGGCCTTTGACATCTCCTCTTGTCCTAATTAGACTCTTTTACCTAACTCTTGTGGTTGCTAGTTGATGCCTTGATTGCAAGTGTTGAAAGCCATTCTAAGAGAGGGATGTTAGTATTGATCTCTCAATGCTCTAGAGATTAAGAAAAGAATCTTATGCCCTATATTTCCAACAAACCTCTCTCTCTTTTATCAATTCAAGCGCCTTTTATTTTACCTGCATCTTTATATATTGAAAACCCCTAAAAATCTAGATAAACTCATAAAACAAAAAATATTTGCAATTTGATAATGTTGGTCCACCGATTAAATTTGACCTAGTGGATTTATCCACATATCTCTAAGGGCATCCCATTTTGAACCAATGCATTGTGAAACATGAAATTTTCTAATTACGGTTCTACATGGTTTTTGGCAATTCTACCTAGATCATCAAGAACCCATATATTTTGGGATTGTGATTGAAGAATATTGTCAAATACTTGCTATGCAATCAACACAATGATCCTATAAAATACTCATTTATGTATAATCTGATAAAGATCCTTAAATGCATCCATAAATGAATGCACATAGCTTCAAATGTTAATAACTTTTGAATTAATCAAGAACCTGTATATTTTGGGATTGTGATTGAAGAATATTATCACATACTAGAGCATTGTTAGACTAAATCACCATAATAGCACAAAACACCAAAAACATTTATTTTTCACCATAATAGTACAAAACACGGAACAAATTGTATTACGCTTTTGGAGGCACAGTTCACACAAACTATAATGCTTTTTATGGATTTTATACATAATCTGCAATGTAATGATGGTTGAGAGAAACTTATAATCCTACTTTTCTTACTCACTGCAGCATTTCGCAAACGCAAAGAAAATTCAGGCATGTTCCTCAACAAATTAGACTCACCAAAATTAATGCTTTCTAGAACCTCATCAGAAAAATGGCATAAACATATCAGATAAATATTGGCGTGCAACAAACATTGTTCTCATAAATTTTGGCTAATAATTATTTGATTAACTGACAGTGTTAGATGTGACAGTGAAATTTTCTCTTCCCCTACATGCGCAAATTGTGTGCATACACATACAGTTGGGTAGGGTTTTTCACACAAGCTAGCTTTATTTTCACATATGTAGGGCTCTCCCATGGAAAAAACAGAGGATGGCATAGATTTATGTCTGTGTTCACACCTCTTCCTGTTGCAAATTGTGGATAAGTTTAAGTTTTCTTCTCTGAAACAACAAGAGGCGTAGTTTCGAAAAGAAAAAGTCTTTTATTTCTCACAACCACTCAACTCAAATATTTGGACAACAAAATGTACATCATCAACATGTCTAAAAACTAAAATATCTCCAGCTTCGATAAACTGGTCAAAAACAAAACTTTCCCAACCATCTATGAAAGATACCACTATGTTAGCACAACACATATTCACATGCTACAAATGTCAACTTGGGCCTTGTATAATTGCATATTTGCACACCACGCATTGCATTCTTTTCCCAAAATCAGTGCGGATCCCCTGCAATGAACGAAATACAGTAGAAAAAGAGTTACTTGAAAAAAGCATAACCCACATGTACATTGTGCATAAAACTATTCGAGAATTCATCTATTTTTCTACATGGGCAAAGTTACAACAAAAGATAAGGTGTGTTTATGAAAAAACAAGAACTATTAGAACTATTATCTTTAGCAGATTTAATAGAAATTTTAATATTCTACGAAATCTAAATTGAGAAAGTATCATGATAATACTTCACCTACCAAACAAGAAGACGAGTTGGTTTCTATGACTTTGAAAAAATATGTGCCACTCCAATCCAAAGGGGCATGAAATGATGCAATACATTTTTCAATGCAAGTTGCGTGTGTCCTAAGAGTTTATGTGGTTTTTACTTTAGGAATTTTTGCTGCAAAGAGTTGAGTATATTTGAGATGTTAATTGGGATTTCTCACAATTTGAGTACTAATATTAGTTTTCCTCTTGTCAAGCTTATTCACATGACTTCCGTCCAAGAAGGAACATTTGCATGTTCAATAGGTACCATATGGATCATCCTCCTATGTATGCTCATCCAATAATCGTACATGACCTCAATCGAGTAATAAGAACCCAATAACAGTGCATTTGTTGGAGAGATATTAATATTTCAACGATCGATATTCCGACTACAACATCCATGATCACATACCCTAATATTTCCATGATCTCAAACTAACAATTACCCCATCCATCATCATCACCTGATCTCCAATAGCGTACATGATCGTATTGCCAATAGTCCATGATCCATCCCCTCTATCTTGAGGAAAATATTGATTGTGACAACCGATGAGTACAATGCAAGGATGATTGTTTGTTTTCCTTCATATAGGCCCGAATTTCCAGCATTACATCCCCTCTACCTTGAGGCATAAGTTTGATTATGACACCTGGTGAGTACACTAGCATTGACATGCAAAGACGACCATTGTTTTTCTCCTCATTCCACCACATAGATAACGGTTTCCTCGCCGTATTTTTCTATTCCAACGTTCTTCAGGTAAAAAAATTTGTCATACATGCCACTCCACTCTATGTTCTTTGCGATTATAAAATTGAACACTTGATAAATTCCTGTGAAATCATTGCACTCAACTGAAATGAAATCCACAACCATATCCATATCCGTAGTGGCAGCATTTGGCAAGAATATATACGAAGAAAGAAGTTCTAATTATTGCATAGGCCGAGGTAAAAGCCAGAGCTTAAAACTGGAAAAAATGTTTCTAGCTTCCTTTAATTCGGAGTGTTTCCCTGACTTAGTCCGCACAGCCCTGCATCGCACACCAGGCACAGAATCCAAAAAGAAGACTCGTGCAGCCATCACAACAACCAATGAAACAATGAACAACTGTCAAGAAGCAAGAAGGCTTATTTAAGGTCAAAACATCAGCCAGACGCCACAATGCCCGAAACATCTCCAAACTGACATCAGCTAGGTTCTCTATACATATTGCGCCTCTATAACGATTGATAGCCACAATCAATTAACAACACCGATACATACTGATACACTGTGCTCAAATCACAAATTTCAATGGCCAGCATGCCTAAAACATTAAATTTGGTTGGCGCATGCCCGTAGTCTGGGGGTGGGAAACACAAAACGAGGCAAACGTCTGTGGGCAGGGGTTTTGGGACAAGTTAGTTGTGCGGCATCACGTGTTCCACACAATCTCAAAAGACACTGCGCAAGTTAAAGATGGCGTGCACGGCAAAAAATAGGCTATTTTATGTATTTTATGCCACTTTTTGTACTTTGGACCATATCTTATGGATATTGGTCATTATTTTGTAGATTCAGTTAAGAATTGGTTAAGAGTTAGTTAGAAGTGGACCTTCAATGTGAAGGCGCAAGCCTATAAATAGAAGTAGAATTGCAAATGAGAAAGGGAGGAGGAATGGATATTGATACAAAGAACACTTGAGTGAACCTGTTGAATTGTGGATTTTTTTGAATCTGTGCATCATTGCGCAGAAGTAATATGATAAGATAGGAGTTGATCTGAATTGTTATTTATTTTATCTTTATTTATCTTACTGTTTCTGCGATCTAATGGTGAATGAAAATTTAATATGCGACATGGATCTATGATGCAATTTTTCCTGCTTTTAAATAATGTTATCTGTCTGGATCTGTTTGTACAACAGTATGATTGTTTCTATTATGAGTAAAAGACGCGATCTAGTAGTAGCAATGATGATTAGCCCTATTGATGATTGAGTAACTGGTCAGATCTGTTAGATAAGTTGATGAATTGTCGATCCACGTAGTCCTCTTCTATTTTGCGGAAACTTGGTTCCAACAGCTCTCCCTTGAACATCTCGAGTGAGACTTCATCTACTTTGTGGGTGTTGTCGGGCAGGGTAAAACCTATCTGGGCTGATGCTCAGGGAGATCACGGTGAGTTGAGCATCGACAGAGTGGGAACCCCGTCGACTGGTTTTGATGGCTGGGTTTAGACCAACAACGTTAGCATCTGGTAACCAATAGCAGTTTTTTTTTTTGACAAAAGTGGTTATGTTATATTAAACTTAGAATAGAGATAAAAATTACAACAGTCTGATTTTTGAAAAACCAGATCCTAAAGGACTGTCTTTTCTCCTATGATCTTGTTCGAACATTCCCTCAGACAGATGGCCAAAGACAATTAAAAGCTTCCTAAGGAGGAATAGCAGAGGATAAAAGAAGGTTTATAGACATCTCATTCTTACTTAGTGCCATTGACTTATTTGCAGCCTGATCCGCCAAGTCGTTTAGCTCACGGAGAATATGAAAATACTTTAATTTGCGGAAGGTCTTAGAGACAGACTTAATTTTTTTAATCATTCTAGACAAATTTAAGCTCCAGCATTGAATAGCTCCATTCATTACCTGAATTATTAAACGAGAGTCTCCAAAGACCATGGCTTCCTCAACTCCTTTTTCCTTCAGTTTCTTGATTCCTTGCCACAATCTATAGACTTTCGGCATGTTATTGGATTCAATTCCAATATTCCACTTCTATTTTACCCTCCAGACATATGATGACCCCTCTGTTTCCCGCCGTTCTTGGATTCCCCTTTGAAGCTCTGTCGAAGAACAACTTGAACATCTTCCTCTCTTTCATCCATTTTCCGAATTGAGATTTTTCCAGCCTAATTTCCCAAATTTCCAACTTCCTTGGGGTTGGATCAATGTCAATAGTAGAATCATTAAACGATTGCATCCAATTCACTTCATTGGTTGAAATCTTAACTTTGTTCCTAGTGAGCTGATTTACCTTTATAACCTCTCCCATGAGAGCTTGCGTTTTGGAGATAATTTTTCCAGGGGGGTGATCTTTGTTCTGGAGATTCTGTGGTTCCGCTTGGTCCAAAGGTGCCAACAGACAATCTTTGGGAGCTTCATCCAGCACTCTTTAATTCCCTTTTTATTGGCCCAGTCCACTTTGATTACCTTCTCCCAGTTAATAAACCAATACTGAGCATTATCAAGAATCTCAATTTTGTCGAACCAAGGGATGGTAATCTGATCCCACACATCTCTGGCGTATGGGAAAGAAAAACACAAATGCATAATGGTTTCAGAGCTACCACAACAATGAGGGCATCTAAATGGACCTTCGAAACCATGTTTTTCCAGGTTATCTCCTGTGAGTATCCTCCCATGCACCATCGTCCAACATAACAGATTGATTTTGGGTAGCGTGGGGGAATTCCAAAGATTTTTCCATATCGTAGGGTTGTTGATTGCGTTTGGGAGGGCCGAGAACACCCTGTAGCTATCAACAGAGTTATATGAACCAGTATTTCCCCATCCTTGACGATCTTTGGACTCTCTTTCCACCGGTGCGATACCATAAATAAAATTCATGAATTTCTCTTTCTCATCTTCCATCTCCATGGGGCATTCTGGGATAGTCCAGCCAATCCACCTATGAGGAGGCTCGTTATCCCACTTAGTAATGTCCCACAGTGTGTGGATTCCTTGCCTATCGTACCATCTTTTGAATTCTGGAATCGAAGGAGCAATCAAGTTCCCCAAGATTGGATCTTGCCATAAATTAATTTGTTTGTCATTACCTGGTACCCAGTGCAGATCTTCTTGGAACTTGGGCAACACCTTCTGGCAGAGAGTAAAGATAGAACAGTCGTGCCTGATCCTGGGGACAGAATCCAAACACCTAATTCTTGGCCCAGCAAAATATTTTTTCCATATTACCTAATAGCAGTTTAAATAAATATGCTTTAAAAATTATTTTTAATATAAATTGCTAAAACTATAGCCTATGAAAAAATTAATCTCCTCGTTGTTGAACTAATGTCCTCTCAATGTGACATTGGTGACCGTGATGAACATTTATCAACATTGGTGACCATGACGAACATATATCAAGGAAAGATAAGCTACTTAATTCAATTTTGTCGTATGTCAACGATTTGGTGATCCCCAAATATCAATTCTTCCTTGAAATCTTAGTCGAAATTCATATTCCATCAAATTTCACTTATTGAAATCTTATAAACCAGGATATTTGATACTGAAATGTCAGATCTCCTTGACACTTCTCCTTCGTCAGTACCTCGTTCCCTTAGTTTCGGGATAAATGGGATGAATAATTTAATCTCCCAGATGCCTGATCAACCTGTGTTGAACATACAATGTCAATCCCGCGCCCAGATTAGATATGCCATCCAGCTTCTATCAAATTGTGTCTTGTACAAAAGAACACAGGACAATACAATAACTGGCCAACAACTAGCACTCCAGCTGGTTGTCGGATTTTCAAGGCTAGCCTCGGAATGGTGGCACTGGATTCCCCAAGAATCCAGAGAAGAAATGTTGAATGCGGAGGATGCAGACCAACAAATTCTTACTGGCCTTGATAAATAATTCTATGGTCCCGATGAAAATGAATATTATGAACATCTTGCATCTTTATTTATGTTTGCCAAAATCTGTGACCTAAATAAGAGTGAAGAATATTTTTGCTATATGCAAAAATTGTTGATTTCTTCTGGCAATGCTGATAAGCCCGCATATCTGAAACATTACTTGAGAAGCTTTCCTGGCCATGTTCCTGATGTTGTTGAACAACACCTTAAAGATAAAAACATCCCTCTATCAGGTCTTTCCCTTGCCCAATTGCATGGATTCATCATGGAAACTTGGCCAAAACATTGTCTGGAGAAAAGAGTGGCTAAAGATTTCAAGTGACACTCTTCAATGTTTTCCCTGGGTTTTTGTAAAGATGTTGCAAAAATTCCAGATTGGGGGTGTGGAGCCCACAACTAAGGACACTTCGGGCATGAATCATGTAGTTGTAAGAAGAAACAACAGCCCAAATATACTAGTGTACCTAGATTTCATCCAGACAAAGGCTATAAGCATAAAAAAGGCAAAAGATTTCAAAAGAAAGCCTACTTTAAGAAAAGATATGAACCTATAGATAAAGAAAAATGTTTCATCTGCGGTAAAAAGGGTCACTGGGCTAACAAATGCCCAAATAAAAATAAAAAGCCTAGACTTGCTGCCATGTTTTCAGAAGACTTGGATCCAACCTGGTGGGATCTAGCTTGGTGTGCAGCAGGAGACTACCCTGAAGGTGAAATTGTCTTCTTACCAGAAGAAGGAGATTCCTCTGATTCTGACCCTGCCTTAGATAAATTTGCTCCAAACTCATCTGACTCTTCTTCTTCTGATTCTGATGAAGAAGCAAATTTAGGAGGATGCTCTAGTCCTCCTGATTTCAGTTTTTATATGTTCTCTTTCAACCCACCTAAGGTCTCCTCAGAATTTAGGATTGCTGAAATAGACAAATAATTTTATCAATTTCTAACATACTTAGTAGGCGTGAGCTTTCATGGACTTTAGGGGTAAGAGGTGGAAGGGAATCATTTCCAAAGCAGATTACAACCAACGATTTAAGCTGGATGATTTTAGAGCCAGTGTCCATTTTAAATCCTAGGGGACGAATATAGGCCTTGAGTAAATCATAGATGTAGGGGTCATCAAGGCTGATAGAATACTTAGGAAAGATAGTACCAAAAAATGGGCTATTGTGCAAGGGGCCTTCAAAACTCCAATTAAAGCATCAGCAAAATCTAAGTGGCGGGTATCCAAAACACAACACAAGGAAGAAACATTCATATAGGGTCGTACTAACGGACCAAGTCCTAATTTGACAGCACCTAGATGTGCATATTTGTAACCTTTTCTTTTTGCCTAGTCAATTTGGTCTTTGTCAATTAAATTAATGTGAATGGGCTCTTCTTGGTTAGTGAAGGTGATGTGCAAAGAACTGATTTTAATTTGTGTGCAGGATTTATACTGCCACCATTTCATTTTATAAACCTCAGAAGGTAATATCTCAGGCAGTTTCCAGTCAGGGGAAGGTATTGTATCATCAATGGTTATTATGGATGATGAGGCTGCAGAAGTCTGAAAGGAAGATTTTCTTTCAGTTAAAGAAACAGTAGTTTGATCTGTAGATTGGCAGTCCAGGGAAGTAAGCCCTACAGAGTCCATTGAAGGATCCATGGAACGCTTACCAGAATCGGGCAGTAAAGGAATAGTTTGGGGCTTAAGGATATCCTATATGAATGTTTCTTCCTTATGTTGTGTTTTGGATACCCTCCACTTAGATTTTGTTGATGCTTTAATTGGAGGTTTTGAAGGCCCCTTGCACAATGGCCCATTTTTTGGTACTATCTTTCCTAAGTATTATGTCAGCCTTGATGACCCCTACATCTATGATTTACTCAAGGCCTATATTCGTCCCCTAGAATTTAAAATGGACACTGGCTCTAAAATCATCCAGCTTAAATCGTTGGTTGTAATCCACTTTGGAAATTATTCCCTTCCACCTCTTACCCCTAAATTCCATGAAAGCTCATGCCTACTAAGTATGGTAGAAACTGATAAGTCAAAAAATTCTACACCTATCACCTTTGACTAGACTGGCATCAATTACCCAAAGCAATGGGAGGTAAGATACAGAGAGTTGAGAGACTTTGAAAAAACTAAAAACCAACAACTCTCTATTCCCAAACCCCTTGTCTTTGACAGATGTTCAAACTCTTTTAAATTGCCTAAAGGGTTTCCTTCTCCCCAATTTGCTCCACCTCTTGTAAGATCTTCCTCTGTGAATAATACTTCTGAAAGATCAACCTTGTTTGAACCTTGTTCTTCTTCCCATCTTTCTTTTTCAAGTGTTCATAACAATGAGCACAAAGGTCAACATGCAGACTACCCTGCCTGCAGAAAAGCACTTGAGAGACTAAAAATCAAAAACAAAGGAGTAAGCTTGTACATGATGTCTCTCCCTAGAAGTAGCCCTGGTTTTACCTCCACAAACCCACAGGGTGATACCTCGTTCCATCCAGGAATAAATCTTCCTGATACTCCATTTCGACAATTTTCTCATGATGGTCTTTCTAAAAGAGAGTTCATGCCACATAGATCATCAAATCCACACGGAAGTGTCTCTGATGAAATAAAATTGCTTAATTACAGCAATTATCAGCAACAACTGACTGGCCAAAACATTGATGACATAGCCTCTGATATTTTAATTCTCAGACAAAAAGCTTAGACAGAAAAAGAGCACATTTCCTTGCTCGAAGCTAAAATTGATCACTTGCTTGCAGGACAAGAAGAAGTAAAAACCGCTATTATCTTAGCAAGCGAAAAATTAGAAAAAAGGCTAGATTTCCTAGGAAAAATGATGGCCAAAACACAAAATGTAAATAGTAAAAAGAGCCCTGTAAGCCAAACTGCTTTAGAGCTTGCAGCTAAAGACCATAAAGTCAAACATGAAAGAAGATACTCTTTTGGAATGATGAGTATCCAAGAAGATGACCAAAGACCCGAATTCCTTTTTGGTCAAGAAATAGGAGAGCTTCAAGAGTTAAGAAATATGGTCTCCCAGTTCAAACAAATGCCAAATGCCCTCCCAGATAAATATTTATCGGGATTTAGAATCCCAAAAAGAGAAAATATTGGATCCTCAAATCCATACGACCAAGGTCATACTAATCCTCAGATAACAGGTCCTCCCCCTCCTTTTGATACTAAAATGTCAGATCTCCCTGACACTTCTCCTTCGTCAGTACCTTGTTCCCTTAGTTTCGGGATAAATGGGATGAATAATTTAATCTCCCAGATGCCTGATCAACCTGTGTTGAACATACAATGTCAATCCCGCGCCCAGATTAGATCTGCCATCCAGCTTCTATCAAATTGTATCATGTACAAAAGAACACAGGACAATACAATAACTGGCCAACAACTAGCACTCCCGCTGGTTGCTGGAT
Source organism: Pseudotsuga menziesii (assembly GCA_001517045.1). Taxonomy (NCBI): domain Eukaryota; kingdom Viridiplantae; phylum Streptophyta; class Pinopsida; order Pinales; family Pinaceae; genus Pseudotsuga; species Pseudotsuga menziesii. The sequence continues at coordinate 178,458 of LPNX010257275.1, read as the reverse complement.
TTTCAGGGCTAGCCTCAAAATGGTGGCGCTGGATTCCCCAAGAATCCAGAGAAGAAATTTTGAATGCAGAAGATGCGGACCAACAAATTCTTACTGCCCTTGGTAAAGAATTCTATGGTCCTGATGAAAATGAAGATTATGAACATCTTGCATCTTTATTTATGTCTGCCAGAATCTGTGACCTAAATAAGAGTGAAGAATATTTTTGTTATATGCAAAAATTGTTGATTTCTTCTGGAAATGTTGATAAGCCTGCATATCTGAAACATTACTTGAGAATATTTCCTGGCCATGTTCATGATGTTGTTGAACAACACCTTAAAGATAAAAACATCCCTCTGTCAGGTCTTTCCCTTGCCCAATTGCATGGATTCATCATGGAAACTTGGCAAGAACATTGTCTGGAGAAAAGAGTGGCTAAAGATTTCAAGCAACACTCTTCAATGTTTTCCCCGGGTTTTTGTAAAGATTTTGCAAAAATGCTAGATTGGGGGTGTGGCACCCACAACCGAGGACACTTCGGGCGTGAATCATGTAGTTGTCAGAAGAAACAACAGCCCAAATATACTAGTGTACCTATATTTCATCCAGACAAAGGCTATAAGCATAAAAAAGGCAAAATATTTCAAAAGAAAGCCTACTTTAAGAAAATATCTGAACCTGCAGATAAAGAAAAATGTTTCATCTACGGTAAAAAGGGTCATTGGGCTAACAAATGCCCAAATAAAAATAAAAAACCTAGACTTACTGCCATGTTTTCAGAAGACCTAGATCCATCCTGGTGGGATATAGCTTGGTGTGCAGCAGGGGACTACCCTGAAGGTGAAATCGTCTTCTTACCAGAAGAAGGAGATTCCTCTTATTCCGACCCTTCCTTAGATAAATTTGCTCCAAACTCATCTGACTCTTCTTCTTCTTATTCTGATGAAGAAGCAAATTTAGGAGGATGCTCTGGTCCTCCTGATTTCAGTTTTTATATGTTCTCTTTCAACCCGCCTAAGGTCTCCTCAGAATTTAGGATTGCTGAAATAGACAAAGAATTGTCTGAGACCCTAGTCTATCAATATATGAAAAGGCAAGATCTGAAATATGAAAGAAGAAATCTTTTAACAAGAAGAAAAGCAAAAGAAAAAGTCTCAGAAGAAAAAGAGAAATTTTTCTCTCCAGAAATTAGTAAGAATCCAGCATTCTACTAGCCTGTTGATTTATACAAAGGCTATCCTAATCATCATGAGGATAGGCAAAAGTTTAGAAAAGATGAAGAAAATCTGATAAGACTACAGATCAAAGATAAGCAGTATTCCCTAAAGAAGCTGGTAAAAGAAATAGAGGAATTGAAAAGAATGCTTGAAATAACAACAAGAGAAAGAGACCAGTCCTCTGGTGAAGAAATGTGTACAGCCTATGCTAAAGCATTACAGTCACCAAAAGCTGTTGAAAGTCCAAAACATTCTCAGCACACTAATGATTCAGGAACAGAAGACTGTCAGAATGATGAACCATCACTAGGATCTCTAGGACTATTCACTGGTCCTAAATATTTCATTAAAATAAAGTTTTGTCCATCTGAATTCAAATCTTATGAGCTTGATTGTTTGATAGATTCAAGTTGCCAAATGAATTTGGCAAAAGGAAATGCTATACCATCCTTTTGCTGGGAAAAAACAAACGAACATGGTGTATCCATTGAAGGAACTCCTGTACAGCTCAAAAGACAAGTTCCAGATTTTCCAATAAGCATCAATGGAATAAAAGAAGTTCTGCATCTCAACAAACTAGACGACCTGAAAGAAGATTGCATCATAGGATCACCCTTCTTGCATAAAGTCAGCCCCATTACAGTTGATGAGCCCAATATGAATTGTTCTTGTACAATAAATGGCAAGAGAGTTTCCACCCCTCTATACTATTCTGCTTCTTACTAATGTAAGAATCTTGTTCCCCAATCCAACCCCACTCTCAGTCTTGTAGAATTGTTCAAAATGGAAAGATGCATCGCCTATGAAGAAATGCACAAAGAATCTACCCTCTCCGAAATTTCCTCTAAACTAGAGAAGGATTGCACCTCAGAGTCACCTAATGCATTTTGGACCAGGGAAAAATTCTTTGTTTCCTTACCTTTTAACCCCCTAGAAAAACCAAAAGCTCAAAAAGCCTCTGCTGCCCTTATGTCTCCCTCGGAAAGAGAATTTTGTGCAAATGAAATCAAAGAACTCTTGGACAAAGGCCTTATAGAACCTTCTAAGAGCCCTTGGGCATGCCGAGCATTTGTTGTCAATAAACACTCTGAGATAAAAAGAGGAAAACACAGACTGGTTGTGAATTTTAAACCCTTTAACAAGTTCCTTGAACCAGTCCGTTACCCTCTGCCTGATAAATCTAGTTTGTTGCAAAGAATAGCAGGATGCACCATTTTTAGCAAGTTTGACCTGAAGTCTGGTTTTTACCAGATTGGAATTGAAGCAAAAGACAGGTACAAAACTGCCTTTGTCGTTCCTCATGGGCAGTATTAGTGGAAGGTCCTTCCATTAGGCATTAACAATGCACCATCAGAGTTCCAGAAAAGAATGGAAGATATCTTCAGAGAAAAGAAATGGGCATTAGTATACATAGATGATATTCTTATTTGTTCCCGCAATCTGTAGGAACATTTGAAACATCTTCAAGAATTTTATTCTTTGGTTTTCAAACATGGATTGGTTTTGTCAAAATCCAAAATGGAAATTGGCAAAAAGGACATTGAATTTTTAGGATATAAAATAAGTAAAGGACAGGTGATCCTCCAAGACCATGTCCTGAAGGTTTTTGCTAACTTTCCTGATCAGATCTTAGAAAAGGTTCAATTGCAAAGATTCTTGGGAAGCCTAAATTATATTAAGCCATTCTACAAAGGATAGGCAGATGACATTCATTTGCTGCAGCAACGACTAAAGAAAATCCCCCAAGATGGAATAAAGATATGACGGATGCAATAAAGCAAATCAAATAAAAAGTAAAATAGCTTCCTCCACTCTCACTACCACAAGGCTCGGGTCAAATGGTGATTGAAACAGACACCTCCAATAAAGCTTGGGGAGGTATTCTCATAGAAAAACATGGTGATCAAGAAGAAATCTGCGGCTATGCTTCATGAGCATTCAAAAATGCAGAAATAAATTATCCATCAAGTCACAAGGAAATCCTCGCAGTAAAAAATACTGTAAACCATTTCAAGCTTTATCTAAAACCTGTCAAGTTCATTATTAGAACAGATCTGAAAATAATGCCTGGTATATTCAAGAATGAAAATCTTATGACAAAAAATAGTTCTATGATTCTAAAATGGTTTCTTTGGCTTCAAAACTTTGATTTTGAAATTGTATATAAACCAAGATATTTGAATTGTGTTGCTAATATGCTAACCAAAGAAGAATTATAGGAGAAACCTAGCCGCAACATGTTTGGCTATGGAGAATCCAACTCATTAAACAAAAAATCTAAACTTCGCATCTTCAATTATCCCTTGACAGAAGAAAAAAGAGAAGATTTTTTGAATTGCGCCAGCAAAAAGGAAGCAGATAAGTATCTTGCCCTCTCCTTGATCCAACAAGTAAATGCATATCCTCTGAAAATACAAATATTGGAGAGATGGGGAAAACAAGCCTATAAAGGCTTAGAAAATGCCATGCACCAGCTTCAGCAGCTTAATCGCGTTTGGGTTGATACAGCTTATATAGATGGACGAGAATTGTATTATGTGGACATCGGTCCAGGATTTTTAACATGGAATAGTTATAACCTCATATTGCAGTTCTGCAGAGAACAAGGAGAAATAATAATTTGTGGAGACCCTTCTACACTGGTGCAACAACAATGGTCCAGATGGACAGAAGTTTTCCTTAATAAATTATGTCCAAGAAAAGATTGGGTTCAACGACGTGCAAATTTCATTCTGCACCTTCAAGCAAATATGATTGTAGCACACCACAATCATATGTGGTTTAAATTTAAACTGCGACATCTTGGAGGATCTTACTCTCCTCTTGAACCCCCTATTTTCACTTAGCAGAAATTCAGAAGAATGGACAAAAATGGTCGCCTCTTAGATCATAAAATTCATACAAGAAGAATCCCTCCAATAAAGCTTGGGGAGGTATTCTCATAGAAAAACATGGTGATCAAGAAGAAATCTGCGGCTATGCTTCAGGAGCATTCAAAAATGTTGAAATCAATTATCTGTCAAGTCACAAGGAAATCCTCGCAGTCAAAAAGACTGTAAACCATTTCAAGCTTTATCTAAAACCTGTCAAGTTCATTATTAGAATAGATCTGAAAATAATGCCTGGTATATTCAAGAATGAAAATCTTATGGCAGAAAATAGTTCTAGGATTCTAAAATGGTTTCTTTGGCTGCAAAACTTTGATTTTGAAATTGTATATAAACCAGGATATTTGAATTGTGATGCTGATATGCTAACCAAAGAAGAATTACAGGAGAAACCTAGCCTCAACATGTTTGGCTATGGAGCATCCAGCTCATCAAACAAAAAATCTAAACTTTGCATCTTCAATGATCCCTTGACAGAAGAAGAAAGAGAAGATTTTTTGAATTGCGCCAACAAAAAGGAAGTAGATAAGTATCTTGCCCTCTCCTTGATCCAACAAGTAAATGCCTCTCCTCTAAAAATACAAATATTGGAGAGATGGGAAAAACAAGCCTATAAAGGCTTAGAAAATGCCATGCGCCAGCTTCAGCAGCTTAATCACGTTTGGGTTGATACAGCTTATGCAGATGGACGAGAATTGTATTATGTGGATATCGATCCAGGATTTTTAGCATGGAATAGTTATAACCTCATATTGCATTTCTGCAGAGAACAAGGAGAAATAATAATTTGTGGAGACCCTTCTACACTGGTGCAACAACAATGGTCTGGATGGACAGAAGTTTTCCTTGATAAATTCTGTCGAATAAAAGATTGGTTTCAACGACGTGCAAATTTCATTATGCACCTTCAAGCAGATATGATTGTAGCACACCACAATCATATGTGGTTTAAATTTAAACTGCGACATCTTGGAGGAGGCTTTTAAATTTTGAAGATTTCGAAGATCAAACATTTGATAGTCTATCTTTTTATGATTGCTTTAACAAAAATAAAGCTATCTAAACATAAAACATTTGCCACGTTATAGTTCTTGTTACGTTGATAAGCGTATATATCTTAGAATTTTAGGGTGGACTACCATTTATGCTTTTTCATCTACAGGCGAGAATGAAACAAGTGTACGGTCCAGATTGATTCTATGGGTGTCGTCCAAAATTCATAATTAACAATTTCAAAATAACAAAAATAGCTTAGTTAACATCTCATAAGTACAATTCATGATATTTGGAAAAATTAAACTTCGGTTTCAACTATTCATTATTAGATACAATTATTCGATTATTAGGCACAACTATTAGCTTAAATCCATTGATGATACAACTATTAGCTTAACTTCAACTCCAATCATGACTTTTACTTTAATTGCAATTGCCGATGTATTAACTCTTAAATTAACTATAAGATACAACTATTAGCTTAACTCCAAATATTCTAAAATTATTTGCTTAAATTCAATTTTAAGCATGGTTATATTGGATCAATATTAGATTAACTATTAGATACAACTATTAGCTTAACTCCAATGATTCTACAACTATTAGCTTAACTTCATCTCTAATCATGATTATATTGGATAGTTATTAAATAACTATTAGATTATTCCAATAGTGATCCAACTATTAAATTAGATTTAGATGAACTCTATCTCTTAGCATGAGAAGTAGACCTTGATTGCAGTGAAACCATGCACCGAGAACAATCAGTTAGGTAATGTGCAGCTGATGTGGCAGTTGAACTCCATCCGGTAATTGGGAATCAAGTTAATGTGCATAAGGCTTATTCTAACTCGTAATTAACAATTTAAAAATAAAATAAAAAATATCTTAGTTAACATGTGATAAGTACAATTCGTGATAGTTGGAAAAATTAAAGTTTAGCTTCAACTATTTGATTATTAGATATAATTATTGGATATACAATTATTAGCTTAAATCCATTGATGATACAACTATTAGCATAACTTCAACGCCAATTATGACTTTTACTTGAATTGCAATTGTCGATATATTAACTTTTAAATTAACTATTATATACAACTATTAACTTAACTCCAATGATTATACAATTATTAGCTTAACTCCAACTCTAATCACGGTTATATTGGATAAATATTGGATTATCTATTAGATAAACTACTAGCTTAACTCCAATGATTTTACAACTATTATCTTAACTTCAACTCTGATCGCGGTTATATTGGATAACTATTAGATTATTCCAATAGTGATACAACTATTCTATTAAATTAAACACCAAGAACAATCAGTTAGGTAATGTGCAGCTCATGTGACAGTTAAACTCCATCTGGCCGTTGGGAGTCGAGTTAATGTACATAAGGCTTAGTCTAACTCCATTTAGAGTCTAAGATACTAGATAACTCGGAGTTGTTATATTAATAACTACAATAAATTTATATTAGGTTAACTAATAAATACAAGTAATTAACACATTCTTCAAGAGACAAAACATTATCAATATATCAAATATATACTTCTCAACTTATTTCAAACATATTAATCTTAATAATATAGTTGTTACTAATTTATCAATATTTTTAATAAAATAACTATCTATCAAACCCCTTACTTTTCACATCATTTTGAAATAATTAAACTCAACCGCACATCCAAACCCACTCCTTAAACTCAAAAATATTGACAAGGTGACAACCCGACATTTTGCATCCAAGATAATTACAACTTCATTCAAATAACCAAACACACCATCTTCATTGGAACGTTGAATCGCTTCTCAAACACACCCTCTTGATTATTTATTCAATAAAATGTAATAAAATTGAGCTTATGTATCTGGTGCCGTGGTGTAGTTGGTTATCACGTCAGTCTAACACACTGAAGGTCTCCGGTTCAAGTACGGGCGGTGCCAATATCAATTTTGGTTTTGAAACATGCGACGGTAGGTTTTGAATATAATCAAAATATTACAAACGACTGAGAAAATAAATTTTGTTTTGAATTTAACTAAAAAAACACGACTCATAATTCACAGATAATTGCCTATGCAGGTCTCGAACGTGCGACCTTCCCATCATTAACAAGACTCAGTTCAAGTCCAGAGGCGCCAAAATCGAAATTTGTTTTGAAATCTGCGACAGACGGTTTCGAAATTTAGATAAAATAATTTATTTTAAATTAATTCAAATTATGACCTATGCTTACTGTAATTACGCTTTAACCAACTAAGCTAATAGTGCAAACTATTGTTTTATTTAATCTTTTTTATATTACTTATTACATTACGGTTACAGCGTCTTAAATTTTTTTTCCAGAAAAAAAAACCCAATATTTACGTCCATAGGCGTATATATGTTAGAATTTTGAGGTGGACTACCATCTATGCTTTTACATCTACCGACGAGAATGAGACAAATGTACTGTCCATATTGATTTTATAGTAGTCGTCCAAGATTAAACGAGAATGCGACAAGTGTACTATCCAGATTGATTATATGAGTGTCATCCAAATTTAATAATTAATAATTCCAAAAAAATAAAAAATAATTTAATTAACATGTGATAAGTAGAGTTAGTGATAGTTGTAAAAATTAAAATTAATCTTCAACTATTCTATTATTAAATACAACTACTAGCTTAACTCCATCGATTATTAGATACAACTATTAGCTTAACACAAATGTGTCTAGAACTATTAGCTTAACTTTAACTCTAATCAAAGTTATATTGGATAATTATTAGCTTAACTATTATATGCAACTATTATGTTAACTCCAATTATTCTACAACTATTAGCTTAACTACAACTCTATTGGGATTCCACTTAATGTGCATAAGGCTTAGTTGAACTCCATTTGGAAGCTAGAAGTCACGATAACTCATAGCTCTTTTATTAACTACAATAGATTTATATTAGCTTAACTATAGATACAACTATTAGCTTAACTCCAATGATTCTACAACTATTAGCTTAACTTCAACTCTAATTACTTACGGCTTAGTCCAACTCCATTTGGCATCTAGGAGTCTAGCTAATGTGCAGTCATGTAAGAGTCGAACTCCTAATAAAATAGTTCGAACTCCTAATAAATTCCTTTGAACTCATGTGATAACTACACTTAGTAGCATGGTAATGTGCAACTCATGTGACACTCGAACTCCACCTACCAACTGGGAGTTTAGTTAATGTGCATAAGCCTTAGTGAGGATAACTCGAGCTCTTTTATTAACCACAATAGATTTATATTAACTTTTAAATTAACTATTAATCGTTCGAACTCCTTATAAACAATTATAAAAAATAAAAAATAGCTCACGTGATAACTGAACTTAATGGCATGGTAATGTGTAGTCCATGTGACAATTGAACTCCATTTAGCAGCTCGAAGTCAAGTTAATTAGTCAAACTGCATTTTACAATTGGGAGTTGAAGTAAAGTGCACTACGTGTGATAGTATAATTCCTAATAAAATCCTTTGAACTCCTAATAAAGTCCTCTTAACTCATGTGATAACTGCACTTAGTGGCATGGTAATGTGCAACTGATGTGACACTGGAACTCCACCTACCAATTGGGAGTCCAGTTAATGTGCATAAGGCTTAGTCCAACTCCATTTGGGAGCTAGAAGTCAGGATAACTCGAAGCTCTTTTATTAACTGCAATAGATTTATATTAATTTTTAAATTAACTATTAAATACAACTATTAGCTTAACGCTTAACAACCACAACTTAAGTGGTTTTTATGTTAGATTAACTATTAGATACAAGTAATTGACACATTCTTTAGGAAATAAATTTATAACTATTAGGTTAAGTCCAATGATGATACAACTTTAACTTAACTTCAACTCCAATCACAAATTTTAATTGAACTGCAATGGTTGATATATTAACTTTTAAATTAACTATTAGATACAATTATTAGTTTAGATCCAATGATTCTACAACTATTAGCTTAACTTTAACTCTAATAGCAATTATATTGGATAATTATTAGATTAACTATTAGGTTAACTCCAATCATGATACAACTATTAAATTAACTCCACTGGTGATATATTCCTCTCGGCGTATTCCAAACATATTAATCTTATTAATATGGTTGTTGCTAGTATATATTAATATTTGTAGTGTAGCCAAAAGAACAATGACAAGCGTACTGATACAGTAGCAGTTTAGACAATATAACAGCAGCATGACAAAATATAGACAGAGGAAGACCATGAAATCGCCAGATTGTCGAGGATGTATGACCACCGAGAGACGCCTGGAAGCGAGATGGAGAAATAGTCCGTTGTTTGTAAGGACAAGAAACAGCCATAAGGATCAAAGGAGAGCAAGACCTCACCAATAAGACCAACCCAACCATAACAAGGAAGAAACAGACCCAGCTAAAAGGCCACCATGCGGTCCCTAGCTACCACCAGAGCATCCCCCATCCAACGCTCGAAGTAGATGAAGCATGCCTCCTCCTGCAGCGACAGTCTGGAGAGAGCATCCGCCATAACATTCTGCTCCCGAAAAATATGAGAAATAGTTAACCCTTGAAAGGTGTCAAGCAAATCTTGAACTCTTTTCAGCCATGAATCTAAATGAAGGACACGAATGCAATGTATTCCAACTGCCCAATCAACAATAATTTTGGAATCACCAAAAATGTGTATCCCGTCCAAACCGAGGGAAGACGAGAACCAGAGAAGGATCCACAATGATAGAAGTTATCCTTTGGTGTTAGACCCAAGATTGCAATTCATCCAAAGTTTAAAGAAACTTTTGTTTGCCATCACCAAGATAGCCCCAACACCATAGAGGCTAGAGGAAGCCTGAGACGACCCATCAAAAAATCCCACCAAGCTGTGGATAGGTGATAACTCTTTTAAAATCCTTGGAGGTTTGTTGATTCTGCCCCCGAAAGAGAGGTCATTGCCTATGATGAAGAATGCATTCAAGAATCTATCAGCAACCACCGACGGGCTCGGCACCACACCCTCAAAGGTGAGTCGGTTTTGACCACACCAGATCTCCCATAAGACAAAACAAGGTAATGTAAAGCCTGAAGGAAACTTCTGACGCCAGGACAAAATACGGGAGGAAAGAGAGTGACAGCCCCAAGGAATAATAGCATTAAACAAAGACCCTATAATCGACCATACTGCCTGACATAAGCCACAATTGACAAATAAATGACAACAATCTTCCTCAAACTGACCGCAAAGCAAACAAATACCCGGGCCTTCCCAACCACGCCTTTGAATATTATCCCACGTCAGCAGCCTGTTCTCCAAGGCTAGCCAACAACATATGACAATAGGAGGAGGAATTTTCCATCTCCACAGCTAGAACCACCACTCACGATGCCCAGATATAGCTTCCATAAGAAGATTGTAAGCTCGCATAGCTAAGATCTCACCATAGACCGAGTCATAAGACCACCTTATACAGTTTGGAGAAGAGACCAATCTAATCGCTCCCATCTGGAGACCGCACACATAGGAAGTCCATTCAGCACCCATCCCCCCAATGAGCCCCAGCTGGGAAGCTGATATCCACCCTTGGTGGTCCGATCCCCTGGAAGGAGTTAATGCTACGTGTGAAAGGGAGTAATACCCCCTACAATGCATATGAAACAAAAGTTCCGAAGACAAGGTGAAGCAGTGAGGGCCCCCAACAATCGGATCTTCCCCCACATGAACGTCCCTTCCATTGCCAGGAGACCAAGCTAACCATGAAGAGAAAATTTTGAAAGCCCCGAACAGACCAACCTATGATATTGGAGATCCGCCTTCCCAACTTCTTAAAGCTCCTAACCCATTGAATTTTTTAGAGTTTCCAGAAGTATTTTTCTTTTACCACCTGATACCACAAACCGCCCCCGCTGAACACCAACCGTAGACTTTTGGCTCTTACTGCCAGTGAAAATAGGTGCATATTCTTCAAACCCCAATTGCCTTTGTCCACTGGACGGGCAATCTCTTCCCATCTGACCAAATGAAATTTAGATTGCACCACCTCACCAAACTAGATAAAGGCCATTATCATCATCCAAATTTTGTTTATTACCGACTTAGGGACTTTGCACAATGAGAATCAGAACACAGCCATATTCGTAAGGACTGAACGCGCCGATGTTAGTCGACCACCCAGGGAGAGCCAACACCACCCCCAATGTTTGATCCTCCGCTCAAACCGCTAATTAACCACAGCCAATCCCCAGCCTTGTAACCATTGGGCTTTATAAAGTAACCCAAGTATTTTGTACCTACAGAAAACGAACTGGGGCTCATACCAAGAAGACTTTGCATTGCCTCCGAGTGTTGTTCCGAAGCTTCATTCAGAAGAAGTCTCGACTTGTCTTGGTTAATGGATAGGCCCGAAACAACACAGAAGTTCTGAATAAGGACTAATATGACCCTCCATTCTTCAATGGAACTTGTCCCCAGGATCATAAAATCATCAACGAACATGAGGTGGGTGATGGATAAATTTTTGTTGATCTTAATACAAGCAATCGCTCTAAGAAGAGTGATATATGACACGTGAATAAGTTGTTGTTGGAGAGTAAAAATGACTGGAAAAAAATAATAATAATAAGTGAATTAGTGTAGACTTGGCCTTATACCTTGTACAATGAGGAAATCAACTACAAGTTTTCTAGGAAAGGGAAACGAGGGGCAAACTATAAGAATCCCTTCCATGATAACAAAAACAAGTAGGCATTTTCCAATGGAGTCGATTAGTAGAAAGTAGGATATGCTGGAAAGCATGATAGGTTTTCATGAAAGGAAGGCTTAAAAGACTTATCCTATGCGACATGACTCAATTCCAAGGTATTGGAGACATGATAAAGTTCAATAATACTTACGAAGCAGAAGGTACATTTTCAAAGTAAATCCAAAACTCAATAGGAAAATGCAATCATGAGGCCCTCATATTATAAGTGTTTATGGCCGGAAAGTAAAACTTAAACATAATTAACCATCAAACCTATCACTAGTACCAGTTTTGGAAATGGGATCCTTGACATGAGCTACAACACTATCATTTGGCATGTATATGCAAAGTGTCATTTTGAAGGTTTTGTCACCCTATAAATGCAATCTTGTGAAGATGTGTTTTGTCCTCCTCTTTATTTTATATATATTATATTTATAACAATCTCACATATTAAATTTAACCTTCAATAGACATTAAAATATGAGTACAATTAAATTAAATCAAATCATCAAACAATTAAGTTATAATAATAATAATAATAATAATAATAATAATATCTCTCTTTTTCTATATATATATTCAAAGCTATAAATTAGCAAATTTATATTTTTTTAAATCTAAAAGAATATATTATTTGATGGGACTCTTTTAATTTTAATGTGTAGATTTTTAGACACTCCACTTTTCATGATCATTGAGTCAACATATGCTTAAGCTTATTGCTATGGTAATTGCTATGTTTTTTTATCAAATGAACTTAGTATGTTTATGTTTTATAATTTTATAAGTTATTTTTTTGTTTTTTTGGCTATATATGAAATGGATCAGACCTCGATATTTTGGAGAGTTTTAACTTTTGTTTGATATATTAAATTTAAATTTATATTAATGGGTTAATCTTCGCATAACTGGGAATTGTAAATAAGGTAACCAATTTGATGAGTTTTTTGTGTTTGGTATTTGCAACCAGGTTTCAACTTTCGTTCTTTTAAGGAGAGAATCTAGTCAAAAGGTGAAACCAAAGTCAATAGTCACTTCAAGTTCTTTAGTCCCTGTATCTAAAATAAAACCAAAATCTACTCAGCTAGTTGATAAACCACAAAGCATTAATGATTCATATGTGGAATTTTGGAAGACATGAAAGCATGTGGTGCACTTGATGAAGACAAATGTTTTGGTGTCTATGTTTAGAGAGTGCTTTCTAGTTCTAGTTTATGATGGTGAAATTGTTTAACACAAAATGATGTACAATTTGTTGACAGATGCATCCAATTATCTCATGGGTTAATCTGGTATATCTTTAAAATTATTATCTTGCCAATATTTGTTGCAACTAATTCTTAGATCTTGAGCATTCAATTTCATTTATTCATCCATGGGATGTTATACAAATGTAGGGTTGAATTGCGACAACTGGAACTTGTGTAAGGAATTCAAATTCATCTATTGAGCATATTATTCAATGGGACCATCTCTATAAATGGTATGTTATGCACAATTTGTATTTACTCAAAAGTAATGTTGGCATTCTTAGCTCATTAAAGAGCAGTAAATCTGTGAACTTTCCAAGAATCACTCTACGTTAACAAAATGGTGAAATTCAATGTTTTTGGTTCATAACAATAGTGATTAGAATATATACGTATAGATATATTAGAATATGTGCATGTAGATATCCAAGTACAAAGCAAAGAATTTACTAAAACTTGTAACAAAACAACAACTGTTGAATATATAAGAACTACTACACATTAACAACATTGGAGAGTTAAGCAATTTGGAAGAGTTGGTATTAGAATCAAGCCGTTTGTTGGAAACGTTTCCTGCTTTGGTCAGTGACCTAAGGAACTTGAAGTATTTGACATTGTGGGATGCTATAAATTGAATTGCTTGTTGGATTCCATTGGAAAGTTTAATGAATTGACTAAGTTGAAAGTATATGATTGTCCATTACGCAAAATTCCATTCAAAAAGGTTGAAGGAGAGATGAAAAATCAACAAAGTTGAGAACGCAAAGAACAAATAGTCGCTTGGACTCTTCCACTGACAACGGCATGCTTCCACTGACGAAGGTTGGAGCATACACCCATGTGTACCTTAGAAAACAAAAGACATACAATCAAGATTAGAATAAACCTACAACAAAACCCTTATCACTCATGATTGTGAATTTAAGTGCCCGATTAAATTCCCTATGATTCAACCATGGGTAAACAACAACACCTAAATCGACATTAAATAAAAATGCTTTGTCGTTGCCGATAATCTGGGAGCTGACTTCAAGGTTACAACTTCTAAAGCATTTGTTTTTGGACCTTGCATTGTTTTCACTGCTATCATTGTTTGTGTCAAATTGATGATTTTTTGGCAGAAATCGAAACAGTTGTATGCCCTTCACCAATAGTTGATCTTTGCATTCCCCATCAAGAGTTCCTTCACCATATCATCACTATGCTTCTCCTGTTATTTCGGCTTGAAGAATTCTCCATTAAAAACTCATTTTGTTACCATATGCCATCTGGCGAATATGAAGATGGCCATATGTCTAAATGTTTGATTTCTATGAAGGAAAAAAATAGACAATTGTGACTCTACAACTGCCCAGTGCCTACATACACAAAAATTATCAAAAAATACTTGACTTAAACTCTGTGAACTGGGAACTTGTCAGAACTGGGGATGAAATAAGATATTGTAGGATCATTGAATATACTGATCAACTATTCACAGTGCTCCTGAATATGCATATTTTATATGGAATTTGTGCTCATGTATATTGACATTTTATATGGAATAATGTGATACTTTTTGTCTTGTGCATTTGATCTATTTTAATTATCTTATAGAAAACACAAATGGAAGTAGTTAAAACATGCAAATAACTCTTTGAACTTGATAGATTCAAATTTTGAACTTAACACTTACGTAAGAAAGTATAAAAGTATTTGAAAAGCATTGAAAGTTACAAGCGAGTAAAACAACTAAGCCAACAAAAATAATATTAAACTAACAACTAAAACTGTTGGTTTTTAAAGCATTCTCAACTTGATGCCTTTAAATAGTTAAATATTTTTTTATGGTGTGTGAAAACCTACAAAAATGTTGTGACAATAACATAATACTGAGGGCCATCATAAGCATGTGTCCTCATTCAACTATTCATTCATAGTAATGCCAATACCCATGTTACAAGAAATATTCTCTTAGGGTTGCTCAATAGCTTTAGTGCAAATATTTAGAATGTAGGATATTCCAAAGATGGAAGGTACTTCCTAAATAGTTTAGCACAATACTCACTTCACACCCATATTATTAAGATATCCTTATACGACTGCTCAACATCTTTCCTGCGAATATTATATTATTTGGGAAGTGGGTGTAATTCTCATAATTGTGATTTTTAGAAAGTAGGATATTTCAAACATGGAAGGTACCTCATCAAATAGGTCAGCACAATACTCACCTCATTTAACATGCAAAACTTGCTCAGCCTAGACAAGAACACATGCTTGTTGAAATGCAATTATTTTGGCATCAAACTTTTTTTTGTAAGTAAGAGGAGTATTATATTAACAAGAAAAGGGTTTACAGAGCATCCAAGACAACATCATTGCATAAAGCCAGAGAGCGATAGCTTCCAATTAACCCACAAACCAACTAGATAAATCTTTAAACCCCCAGAAATTCCCATTACAAAACAAATATTGGTACAGACAAACCTACTTGCCCCTTTAAGTCGCTTATCACTAGTAAACCTACTTACCCTAGTTACCACAATAGACTCCACAAAAATTCATGACTCAAACAAACTAAACTAGCACAGTAAACCTCTAACTTGAGCATCCACAAAACCATAAACCCGACCTCAGAACCCAAAATGACCCGCTAGATGCAACAGGAAATCACCATCAGTAGTCGATGGCGCACCAACCATCCGCCCGCCCAGGGGAGCCGGTAACCGAATACCGAGAACCTCTATAATCGCACCCATTTTTGCGTTAAGTCTACTATTCTTAGCGTATTTCTCCTTCCATCATTGGACCAGGGTGTCATCCCCCCCTCCTACATGCTCTCTCATAAGACATGGTCCATGAGGTTCTTCATTACCCAAAAAAGGGCTACCGTCCTTTGATAGAGGCCAAGACAGGCCACATTGTTACCAGGGTCCATGACCTATCCTCAATTCCCTCAGTCTCTGTGTTGAGCGTCTCCTTCTCCAACTTCTCCCAAAGGTGCACTTCAATACCACCAATCTGGTCTTGGACCCTCGATGGCAACCCACGCTAAAAATACTTAGCGTCCCACACAAAATTATTCTAAGCCTATGTGATGTGTCTACGAGCGGTCGGGGAATGGTTGTCCTGAGCCCTACGAGCCGACTTGCCCTTGATTCCCATCACCATGGTCTTTCTGATCTCCATATTCGATCCTTAACACATGAAGATACCTCTTGTAAGCCACCACCTTTGAACCAGATATGAAGAAAGTTTGCCATGTTGCTACACAGGTGCCAAGATACAGGAAATATATAACAACTTCCCTCTTTTCATAATGATTCAGGTTTACCAGGACTGAGCTCAGTCGTCCTCCACTCAGTCCTAGCCATAAAATATTCCCATAAATGTCAAGATCTACCACCTCCCGAATTGAAATCCCTTCTTACGAAAAAACTCAATACAGTAACTCCACACATGAACATATTCATTAGATTTAAAGGGATCAATCTCATCTAAACGGTTCTCATGTTCATCGTACAACCTAAATGGTGGACACTTGGCTCCCCCATGGACAGACTAGAGCACCAGTGTGTCACGGGCCTTGTAGCTTGCTTTATAAAGAGACACCTATGACTTTCACACAACTCCAAGTGTCTCATCAGTTAAATGCTCCCACACATTACCAATGATCACCTGTTGGGTTCTTGTACCCACGTTGGCAAGGCTATCCCCCACCTTGTTTCCTTCTCGGCTCACGTGACTAAAAGTTATGCCACTTGCGCTTCAAAAAATCTCTTCCAACCGTTCCAACCTGTACTCTAGATGCCAGCTCAGCAAGACATTGGAGCATGATGTGTCATTATGAATTCTCTCTGACATTCCTGTAACTAGGTTCAAGTCACCTTCCACCACCAAGGGAGACCATTTTTGCATCTATGCAGTTCCAAGCCCATGAATGAGGCCCTCTAGATCGACGACATTCTTAGTCGCATGTCCAAATTGACCATAAAAAAAGGCCTTCCTTTCTCACAGATGATCCTGAACAACCCCACCGAAACCCACCACCCCGAGGTTGCCCTTAAAGTCTCCATTGAATTTCAACCTAATGCAACCAAGTGGGGGGGGGCAGTGGTTATGGGTAAAACCATTCGAGGATTGGATATTGGGCAGACCCCAGCATTGCAGTGGTCCATCAATCCCCCAACTCGTCAATATTCATCTCTTCAGCCCCTGGGCATGCCAATCCACCTCTTCCCAGGACCCAATACAGATAGTTTCCAGAATCTTGGGTTGTATGGTTTCCCATAATCTGTTTTCAATCAGCGAGGTACCCCTAAAGATCCATTGGTTTTGTTCTTTCCAGGTATCCCATATGACAAATCTTGGAAAAAAAAATGCCAAATTCGGTTGACAAGCACATTTTTTAAGGGTTCCTTAAGCCAATTTCTCAGTGTGAGGTCTGAACTTCCTTTACTTATGCTGGAGAGGCAAAAGGTAGACACACATTTATCCCAGAGGATGCTAGGGAACGGGCACTTGTCCAACAGATGGTCGAATGTTTCTTCATTATGTTTGCATAAGCAACACTAGTAAGGCCTGCAAAGTCCTTTTTTTTCCAAGTTGTCTCCAGTTAATATTTGTTGTCTTAATAATAACCAAACAAAAGTTGAAATTTTGGGCCATAGATTTTTCCAAACATGATCGTCCAGATCCGGGGTGAAACCTCCTTCAATTTTGTAAGCTTCCTAGATAGAGAAGGAACCTCTGGGAGTCATACCCCATCACTACTTGTCTTTACTATTATTTATGTGGATATATCGGTCCTGCAAAGTTTCCACCATATTCGATACCTCTTCCTCATTCCCAAGTTGCTCCCATCCAATCCTTTATATCCAACTCCTGAAATCCATAGAATCCTCCCCTTTCTCCCAAAAGTTCCTGGCTCTGGTAAGTTGTTATTGTCTACATTTCTTGTGGATTCGAGGAGTATTGAGGGTGTCCATCAACTTCGAAAGTTGTTTCCAGGCATCCTCCCATAAGCACATCATCTCTTTGTTCCTAATTTCCTAGAAATTGTTCTCTTGAATTAAACTCATGCCACTCCATGTTGAATTCCAAATATGGGAGCCACACCTTTCTTTGGCATAACAAATAATCTCGTGCTTCTCCCATCGTTCAACATACTTGCAATGCCATAATTTGGCCCATGGCTCCTCTTCATGCGTAATCCATCACCACCAAATTTTCACCCCATTGACCAAATTCATCCAGAGTGGGTCACATAACCCTAACTCCCTATGATTCTTTGGTTTGCAGACCATATCCCACTTAACCAATGCCCACTTCTTTTGGATAGTGCCTCCGCTCCAAAGAAATCTATGTTGGATCTTCTGTATTTCCTTCAAAATAGCCCTTGGGGATGCCATGCTAGAGAATAAGTATATAGGCATTGTCTGGAGCACCGTCTTAACCAAAACTAGTCGGTATGCAAGGTTTAAAGGCTGAAACGTTCAACTAGCTAGGTGCTTCCTCATCTTGTCTAGTAACTCAGTCCATGACCCCTTCCTTACGACAGAGTCCACGAAAGGAGCAGCCAAATATTTGGATGGAAGGGATCTCTCCTGAAAGCCCAGGATTCTGCGGATCTTGGTCCTGGTAATTCGAGGGGTGTTAAAGAAGAAAATCTGAGATTTTTGGTCATTGACCTCCAGGCCAGACGCCTCCCCAAATTCTTGTAAGCATCTTTTAATAGTTATGGATTCCTGCACCAATGGATGCCCCATCATCATCATGTCATCCATAAATTGTTAATGATTTTGAACCTACGCCCTAAGATGCATCTTAACTCCACAGATCCTCTGCTCTACATGAGTAGATTTGATGAGTCTTCCCAGACCCTCAACCATAATAATAAAGAGAAAAGGGGATAAAGGGTATCCTTGTATTATTCCCCTTGTGGCCCGCATGAGGCTAGCCGAAACCCCATTGATAAGAATTGAAAAAAATGTCGAGGAAACAAGTTTCATTATCCACTGAATCCAATCAGCCCAAAACCCAAAGGCCCTGAGAACCTTCGTCGTATTTTGCCAGTTCAATTTATCATAAGCTTTCGCAATATCCATCTTTAACGGCATTCCATAATTTTTGGTAGATTTGAGGGAGTGGAGGATCTCATGGATTAGGATGATTTCGTCCATAATCTGACACCCCTCCACAAACCCTGATTGTTCTGGGGATATAATGAAAGGGAGAATCGATTTCAGGAAATTGGCAACGACTTTAGTAACAATCTTGTAGATGACATTGCATAAGGTGATGGGTTTGAATTGATCAGGCGCGTCAGTGTCCCCCCGTCTTAGGAATGAGGGACACAAATGTTGCATTAAAAGTTAAAAGGATGTGTTGAGTTTTCTTGGAATATTCCATAATCTGCCACACCTCTTCCTTGACATATCCCAAAAAGAGTGAAAATAATTAGAAATAAAACCAACAAGACCAAGGGTAAAGATATTATTTCCCAATTTATAATCAAGTGAAGTTTAGAGTTGCCAACATTACTAAACCATAAAAAGTTCATCACATTTCTTCCCATGCTACTTAAAAAAAAATGATAAAAAAATATTCGCAAGAGAAATCCAATACACAAGAATGGTCTCACTAACTCACTTCACAAAAGTGAACCTTCCACCAAATGAGAGAGCCATTTAAAGTCGTATCTTTTTTTCTAATTTTCTAAGAAGCCACATCCCATGTTCCTTGACATAGTTGTTTGGCTTTAGAAAGCACCCCTAATATTTAAATCCATTAGAAAGAGTCTCAGTTCTCTATGGGAAGAGGACATGTGTCGTGTTAATCCTCTAAAACACATATGACAAATTTAATAAATTTTGAATGTTGTGCAGAGTTGTAACTATGATATAACAAGGCGAGGCAATTATGACAAATATTTATGTTTAAAGCTTGTATTTTTAGGCCGCCAGAACGGGTACCTTACTTGGTCTTCATTACAAGCATGTATTACCATTTTGTAAAGGTACTACGAGAAATAAGGCACTTGTTTTAGTGGAGTGAGCTAGCTATGGAGCAATCCTCCCTCCATCGGACAGAGGAGGAGCAAAGTCAACGTTAACTTTGCTCCTCCTCCGTCCGATGAGGGAGGATTGCTCCATAGCTAGCTTACTCCCTTGTGTTATGCTTTGGTCAAATTTTCATTAAGCCATTTTAGATGTCCTTTAATAATAATAAAAAACGTTAGTATTTTTTTTATCTAAAATTTAGTAATAGTACTTATTATCATTTTTAAAGGCTTATTATCATGATTGTTTTTACATCTTTCTAAAAATATATATATAAATTTAGTACTATTATTTATTATTATTTTTAAAAGCATATTATCAATATTGTTTTTACATCTTCAAAATTTAAAAACTTATGATTTCAAAAATGTCTTAGACGTCTCGGTAATTTAATTTTTTTAAACCATTAAAAGTATATGAAATTAAATAAAACTTGATTACTTTTATTTAAATTCCAATCAATAAATAAATTTTGAAGAATTATTAAAATTTTAACTATTAAGTTATAAAGTAGTCTTTGTTTTTTATTTTTGTTTTACAAATTTAGTTGTAATAAGTGTTGATTAACAAAATATTAAATAAGAGCCATGAGGTGGTAATGTCTTGGACATTGCACTTGTGTTGGCTTGTGGTTTGTTGCTGTTAAGAGCTTTATTTTATATCTAATTTGATACCTAAGGCTTCTCTTTAAGTTTATGGCTAGATGAGCCGGTTGCAGTCATAGTGGAATTGATTTCAGTAATAACAGGGCTACCCAAAGATGGGCCAGACCCCTCACAGTATATCTGAGGCAAAGATAATGACAGAAAGTTAGCAATGACTCTAAAGAAGCGCTATGCTCTAGAGCGCGATGGGAGAGCCTACCGCATTTATAGCATAAATGATCATGTGGTCCGTATTGGTGCCAGGATTCTGGCTAGTAAAGTAGTAAGGAAGAACCACCTGGTTCAATGTAATTTCGGGGTGGTCGCATGTTTTGAGTTATGTGCGCAAGGCACACAAATGAATTGGTCCATTTTTTTGATGAACCAGCTAGTGGAGGATGCAGAGGCAACGCAGGTGGGTGCAAGATCATTTACATATAGTTGGCTCCTCATCTTGATTGCGTTGGTAGCTTGGATGGAACCAGAGGATACCAAGGGATGGATGTCAAAGCAGTAGAGTTGTGTAAGGGTGTCATATATCATAATTTATGGTGGGTTAAGGAAGCAAAGAGAATGGTAGATTGCTCTATCCAATTTTGGATCTACTGGGAAGCACTACAATCGGTAGCGGTAAAGGTTTCGTGAATGACAGAAGAAGTCGCGACAAAGTATCGGAGGATTGTGCATTTTGCAATTGGACCCCACATTGTTTACGTTCATCTGTGGCGAGACCCCGACAAGAAATGGATACCAATGAGGTACAAAGTTTCTGATACGGAGTTGGAGGAAGAGATTAATGGTTGGCCTACGTAGTGGCGAGAACCGATCAGAATAGCAGAAGTTTCAACAGAAAAAATAGCGGATGCACCTGAGGATCCCGTGCACAAAGATGACCACCAATCGGATGATGACTCATCAACACAGACACCTACTGACCTAGAAACGCAGTGCATACTCCAGGAAATAAGAGCAAAGAAGCGCATGGATTAGGTTGTGAGCAACAACACCATGTCAGTAATGGAAGCACAAATGTACCGACTTGTCAATGTTGTCAATGATGCGACTAATGTCGCCGCAAAGGAAATGAAGAAATCAGCACATGAAGGATTCACCGAGGGAAGAACTAAATTGGATTATGTTTATAATTTATTTTTGCAAAGAGTAATAGAGAGCACAGTTGTGTAGGAGTACATGTCAATCAACACTAAGCCTTGGGCCAGGAATGTTCAAATTCCTCCGACTACGATTGACACCGAACGAGGGGACTTGAATACCTCCCTGCAGCATCTGTAGAATGTTGCCTTGGATATCAACAGGATGTCTACCCAGATGTTGGTATCCATGCAGCAGGTTGCCAACCAGGAATTGGATGATAGACAGAAGGATATCAATGACCAATACCCGCGACTGCATGCGAAAGAAGAAGCAATGCAAAGAGAGGTAGAAGAGTTGCGTCGTGCCAAGGAAAAGTTGACAAAAGACAAGGCACGGGAGATAGAAGTATTGAAAAGAGTGCACAAGGAATTTAGGATGGAAACTGCAGCGAAGATCAAGGAGTTGAAGAATAGCCGAGTTGAATTGGAAGTGGTAGTAGCATATGCCTTCCAGAATGTCTTGGAGAGCACCGCAGAGCTGGGTGCGGTAGCCAGAGCGAAGAAGCTTGGAGTTTTTATTGAGTAGCTACAAAGCGAAACCAGCATTTTGGATGCGTTGATACACCCCTCCACACCACCAAAACAGATAGTCTCCAGGAAGGACTAGATAGAAGTGATGGCAACACAGCTTGATGAGTTAGAGCAGGATGCCAAGAAAGTTACAGATGCCACTACATAAGTTTGGGGTAGCATAGTGTAGGACGAACAGCTAGAGCAACTGACGGCCCAATTACAAGAAGCGAACAGACGATTGGCGACCCTGAATACGTTGCTTAAAGCAATTCCATTTATGATGCATATACCCAATGCGCCGGAACTAAAGGATCAAGCACAAAGGTGACATAAGGCTCTATCTGTATCATCTTTGTTAAATGTTGGTAAGCTATACTTCTAACCTAGTTTAATGGTGCTTTATTGGTACATTATCCTAAAGCGTTAGGGTTTCTTGCTCGTATTTTGTTATCCTTGCATGAATAGACCTTACTTTCATAGGATATCTCCATTGTTACTCTTCCTTTGACTTCTCCTCTTGTCCTAATTAGACTCTTTTACCTAACTCTTGTGGTTGCTAGTTGATGCCCTGATTGCAAGTGTTGAAAGCCATTCTAAGAGAGGGATGTTAGTATTGATCTCTCAATGCTCTAGATATTGAGACAAGAATCTTATGCCCTATATTTCCAACAAACCTCTCTCTCTTTTATCAATTCAAGCGCCTTTTATTTTACCTGCATCTTTATATATTGAAAAACCCTAAAAATCTAGATAAACTCATAAAACAAAAAATGTTTGCAATTTAATAATGTTGGTCCACCAATTAAATTTGACCTAGTGGATTTATCCACATATCTCTAAGGGCATCCCGTTTTGAACCAATGCATTGTGAAACATGAAATTTTCTAATTACGGTTCTACATGGTTTTTGGCAATTCTACCTGGATCATCAAGACCCCATATATTTTGGGATTGTGATTGAAGAATGTTGTCAAATACTTGCTATGCAATCAACACAATGATCCTATAAAATACTCATTTATGTATGATCCGATAAAGATCCTTAAATGCATCCATAAATGAATGCACATAGCTTCAAATGTTAACAACTTTTGAATTAATCAAGAACCTGTATATTTTGGGATTGTGATTGAAGAATATTATCACATACTAGAGCATTGTTTGACTAAATCACCATAATAGCACAAAACACCAAAAGCATTTATTTTTCACTGTAATAGTACAAAACATGGAAAAAATTGTATTATGTTTTTGGAGGCACAGTTCACACAAACTACAATGCTTTTTATGGATTTTATACATAATCTGCAATGTAATGATGGTTGAGAGAAACTTATAATCTTGCTTTTCTTAGTCACTGCAGCATTTCGCAAACGCAAAGAAAATTCAGGCATGTTCCTCAACAAATTAGACTCACAAAAATTAATGCTTTCTAGAACCTCATGAGAAAAATGGCATAAACATATCAGATTAATATTTGCGTGCAACAAACGTTGTTCTCATAAATTTTGGCTAATAATTATTTGATTAACTGACAGTGTTAGATGTGACTGTGAAATTTTCTCTTCCCCTACATGTGCAAATTGTGTGCATACACATATAGTTGGGTAGGTTTTTTCACACAAGCTAGCTTTATTTTCACATATGTAGGGCTCTCCCATGGAAAAAACAGAGGCCGACATAGACTTATGTATGTGTTCACACCTCTTCCTGTTGCAAATTGTGGATAAGTTTAAGTTTTCTTCTCTGAAACAACAAGAGGCGTAATTTTGAAAAGAAAAAGTCTTTTGTTTCTCACAACCACTCAACCCAAAGATTTGGACAACAAAATGTACATCATCAACATGTCTAAAAACTAAAATATCTCCAGCTTCGATAAACTGGTCAGAAACAAAACTTTCCCAACCATGTGTGAAAGATACCACTATGCTAGCACAACACATATTCACATGCTACAAATGTCAACTTGGACCTTGTATAATTGCATATTTGCACACCACACATTGCATTCTCTTCACACAATCAATGCGAATCCCCTGCAATGAATGAAATACAGTAGAAAAAGAGTTACTTGAAAAAAGCATAACCCACATGTACATTGTGCATTAAACTATTCGAGAATTCATCTATTTTTCTACATGGGCAAAGTTACAACAAAAGATAAGGTGTGTTTATGAAAAAACAGAACTATTAGAACTATTATATTTACAATGCAAGGATGATTGTTTGTTTTCCTTCGTACAGGCCCTAATTTCCAGCAGTCCATCCCCTCTACCTTGAGGCATAAGTTTGATTGTGACACCTGGCGAGTACACTACCATTGAAATGCAAAGACAACCATTGTTTTTCTCCTCGGTCCACCACATTGATAGCGGTTTCCTCGCTATATTTTTCTATTCCAACGTTCTTCAAGTAAAAAAATTGTCATACACGCCACTCCACTCTATGTTCTTTGCGATTCTAAAATTGAACACTTCATAAATTCCTGTGAAATCATCGCACTCAGCTGAAATGAAATCCACAACCATATCCATATCCGTAGTGGCAGCATTTGGCAAGATTATATACGAAGAAAGAAGTTCTAATTGTTGCATAGGCCGAGGAAGAAGCCAGAGCTTAAAACTGGAAAAAATGTTTCTAGCTTCCTTCAATTCGGAGTTTTTCCCTGCCTTAGTCTGCACAGCCCTACCTCGCACACGAGACACAGAAGCCAAAAAGAAGACTCGTGCAACCATCACAACAACCAGTGAAACAATGAACAACTGTCAAGAAGCAAGAAGGCTTATTTAAGGTCGAAACATCAGCCAGACACCACAATGCCCGACACATCCCCAAACTGACATCAGTCAGGTTCTCTATACATATCGTGCCTCTATAACGATTGATAATCACAATCAATTAACAACACCGATACATACTGATACACTGGGCTCAAATTACAGATTTCAATGGCCAGCACGCCTAAGACATTAAATTTGGCTGGGGTATGTCCGTCGTCGAGGGGTGGGCAACACAAAATGAAGCAGACGTCTGTTGGCAGGGGTTTTGGGACAAGTTAGTTGTGCGGAATCACGAGTGCCGCACAATCTCAAAAGACACTACGCAAGTGAAAGATGTCGTGCACGGCGAAAAATAGGCTATTTTATGCCACTTTTTGTACTTTGGACCATATCTTATGGATATTGGTCATTATTTTGTAGATTCAGTTAAGAATTGGTTAAGAGTTAGTTAGAAGTGGACCTTCAATGTGAAGGCACAAGCCTATAAATAGAAGTAGAATTGCAAATGAGAAAGGGAGGAGGAATGGATATTGATACCAAGAACACTTGAGTGAACCTATTGAATTGTGGATATTTTTGAATCTGTGAATCATTGCGCAAAAGTAATATGATAAGACAGGAGTTGATCTGAATTGTTGTTTCTTTTATCTTTATTTGTATTACTGTTTCTGTGATCTAATGGTGAATGAAAATTTAATATGCGACATGGATCTATGATGCAATTTTTCCTGCTTTTAAATGATGTTATCTGTCTGGATCTGTTTGCGCCAACAGTATGATTGTTTCTATTATGAGTAAATGACGCGATCTAGTAGTAGCAATGATGATTAGCCCTGTTAATGATTGAGTAACTGGTCAGATCTGTTAGATAAGTTGATGAACTGTCGATCCACATAGTCCTCTTCTATTTTGCGGAAACTTGGTTTCGACAGCTCTCCCTCGAACATCTCGAGTGAGACTTCATCTGCTTTGTGGGTGTTGTCGGGCAAGGTAAAACCTATTTGGGTTGATGCTCAGGGAGATCGCGGTGAGTTGAGCATCGACAGAGTGGGAACCCCCGTCGACTAGTTTTGATGGTTGGGTTTACGCCAACAATGTCAGCATCTGGTAACCAATAGCAGTTTTTTTTTTGACAAAAGCGGTTATGTTATATTAAACTTAGAATAGAGATAAAAATTACAACAGTCTGATTTTTGAAAAATCAAATCCTAAAGGACTGTCTTTTCTCCTATGATCTTGTCCGAACATTCCCTTAGACAGATGGTCAAAGACAATTAAAATCTTCCTAAGGAGGAATAGCAAAGGATAAAAGAAGGTTTACAGACATCTCATTCTTACTTAGTGCTATTGACTTATTTGCAGCCTAATCCACCAAGTCATTTAGCTCACGAAGAATATGAAAATACTTTAATTTGCGGAAGGTCTTAGAGACAGACTTAATTATTTTAGTCATTCTAGACAACTTTAAGCTTCGGCACTAACTAGCTCCATTCATTTCCCGAATTATTAAACGAGAGTCTCCAAAGACCATGGCTTCCTCAACTCCTTTTTCCTTCAATTTCTTGATTCCTTGCCACAATCTGTAGACTTCCACCATGTTATTGGATTCAATTCCAATAGTCCACTTCTATTTTACCCTCCAGACATATGATGACCCCTCCGCTTCCCACCATCCTTGGATTCCCCTTTTAAGCTCTGTTGAAGAACAACTTGAACATCTTCCTCTCTTTCATCCATCTTCCAAATTGAGATTTTTTCAGCCTAATTTCCCAAATTTCCAACTTCCTCAGGGTTGGATCAATGTCAATAGCATAAGCATTAAACGATTGCATCCAATTCACTTCATTGGCTGAAAGCTTAACTTTGTTCCTGGCGAGCTGATTTACCTTTATAACCTCTCCCATGAGAGCTTAGGTTTGGAGACAATTTTTCTAGGGGGATGATCTTTGTTCTGGAGATTCTGTGGTTCCATTCGATCCAAAGGTGCCAGCATATGAGCTTTGGGAGCTTCATCCAGCACTCTTTAATTCCCTTTTTATTGGCCCAGTCCACTTTGATTGCCTTCTCCCAGTTAATAAACCAATACTGAGCATTATCAAGAATCTCAATTTTTCCGAATCAAGGGATGGTAATCTGATCCCACACATCTCTGGTGTATGGGAAATAAAAACACAAATGCAGAATGGTTTCGGAGCTACCACAACAAAGAGGGCATCTAAATGGACCTTCGAAACCACGTTTTTCCAGGTTATCTCCCGTGAGTATCCTCGCATGAACCATCGTCCAACAAAACAGATTGATTTTGGGTAGCGTGGGGGAATTCCAAATATTTTTCCATATCGTAGGGTTGTTGATTACGTTTGGGAGGGCCGAGAACACCCTGTAACCATCATCAGAGTTATACGAACCAGTATTTCCCCATCCTCGACGATCTTTGGACTCTCTTTCCATCGATGCAATACCAGAAAGAAAATTCATGAATTTCTCTTTCTCATCTTCCATCTCCACGAGGCATTTTGGGATAGTCCAACCAATCCACCTATGATGAGGCTCGTTATCCCACTTAGTAATGTCCCACAGCATGTAGATTCCCTGCCTCTCGCACAATCTTTTGAATTCTGGAATCGAAGGAGGAATCGAGTTCCCCAAGATTGGATCTTGCCATAAATTAATTTGTTTGTCATTACCTGGTACCCAATGCAGATCTTCTTGGAGCTTGGGCAACACCTTCTGGCAGAGAGTAAAGATGGGAGAGTCGTGCCTGATCCTAGGGACGGAATCCATACACCTAATTCTTGGCCCAACAAAATATTTTTTCCATATTACCTAATAGCAGTTTAAATAAATATGCTTTTAAAATTATTTTTAATATAAATTGCTAAAACTATAGCCTATGGAAAAATTAATCTCCTCGTTGTTGAACTAATTTCCTCTCAATGTGACATTGGTGACGGTGATGAACATTTATCAACATTGGTGACCATGACGAACATATATCAAGGAAAGATAAGATACTCAATTCAATTTTGTCGTATGTCAATGATTTGGTGATCCCCAAATATCAATTCTTCCTTCAAATCATAGTTGAAATTCATATTCCATCAAATTTCACTTACTGAAATCTTATAATCCGTTATAATATGTCCCGAGAATAGAGGGATTTTTTGATGTTTTGTTTTTTCTCTTCCTTTCTCAAATAAGACATTTTGGATGTTTTGCTCTTGCTTTTAAATTTTGAAGATTTCAAAGATCAAACATTTGATAGTCTATCTTTTTATGATTACTTTAACAAAAATAAAGTTATCTAGTTCTAAAACATTCGCTATGTTATAGCTCTTGTTACGTTGATAGGCGTATATATCTTAGAATTTTGGGGTGGACTATCATTTATGCTTTTTCATCTACAGACGAGAATGAAACAAGTGTACGGTCCAGATTGATTCTATGGGCGTTATCCAAAATTCATAATTATCAATTTCAAAAAAATCAAAAATACCTTAGGTAACATCTCATAAGTACAATTCATGATAGTTGGAAAAATTAAGCTTCGGTTTCAACTATTCATTATTAGATACAATTATTCGATTATTAGACACAACTATTAGCTTAAATCCATTGATGATACAACTATTAGCTTAAATCCATTGATGATACAACTATTAGCTTAACTTCAACTCCAATCATGACTTTTACTTTAATTGCAATTGCCGATGTATTAACTTTTAAATTAACTATAAGATACAACTATTAGCTTAACTCTAAATATTCTAAAATTATTAGCTTAAATTCAATTTTAATCATGGCTATATTGGATCAATATTACATTAACTATTAGATACAACTATTAGCTTAACTCGAGTGATTCTACAACTATTAGCTTAACTTCATCTCTAATCATGGTTATATTGGATAGCTATTAGATAACTATTAGATTATTCCAATAGTGATCCAACTATTAAATTAAATTTAGATGAACTCTATCTCTTAGCATGAGAAGTAGAACTTGATTGCAATGAAACCATGCACCGAGAACAATCAGTTAGGTAATGTGCAGCTCATGTGGCAGTTGAACTCCATCTGGTAATTGGGAATCAAGTTAATGTGCATAAGGCTTATTCTAACTCGTAATTAACAATTTAAAAATAAAATAAAAATAGCTTAGTTAACATGTGATAAGTACAATTCGTGATAGTTGGAAAAATTAAAGTTTAGCTTCAACTATTTGATTGTTACATATAATTATTCGATTATTAGATAGAATTATTAGCTTAAATCCATTGATGATACAAGTATTAACATAACTTCAACTCCAATTATGACTTTTACTTGAATTGTAATTGTGGATATATTAACTTTTAAATAATATTATTATATACAACTATTAACTTAACTCCAATGATTATACAATTATTAGCTTAACTTCAACTCTAATCACAGTTATATTGGATAAATATTAGATTATCTATTAGATAAACTACTAGCTTAACTCCAATGATTTTACAACTATTATATTAACTTCAACTATGATCACGGTTATATTGGATAACTATTAGATTATTCCAATAGCGACACAACTATTAAATTAAACTTATATGAACTCAATCTCTTAGCATGAGAAGTTGACCTTCATTGCATTGAAACCATGCACCAAGAACAATCAATTAGGTAATGTGCAACTCATGTGACAGTTGAACTCCATCTGGCAATTGGGAGTCGAGTTAATGTGCATAAGGCTTAGTCTAAGTCCATTTAGAGTTTAAGATACGAGAGAACTCGAAGTCTAAGTCCATTTAGAGTTTAAGATACGAGAGAACTCGAAGTTGTTATATTAATAACTACAATAAATTTATATTAGCTTAACTAATAGATACAAGTAAAGTAATTAACACATTCTTCAGGAAACAAAACATCATCAATATGTCAAATATATACCTTTCAACATATTTCAAACATATTAATCTTAATAATATAGCTATTGCTAATTTATCAATATTTTTAATAAAATAACTTTGTATCAAACCACTTACTTTTCACATCATTTTGAAATAATTAAACTCAACTGCACATCCAAACCCACTCCCTAAACTCAAAAATATTGACAAGGTGACAACCCGACATTTTGCATCAAAGATAATTACAACTTCATTCAAATAACCAAACACACCATCTTCATTGGAACGTTGAATCGCTTCTCCAACGCCTTGAAATACCCTCTTGATTTTTTATTCAATAAAATGTAATAAAATTTACCTTGTGTATCTGGTGCCGTGGTGTAGTTGGTTATCACGTCAGTCTAACACACTGAAGGTCTCCGGTTCAAGTCCGGGCGGCGCCATTATTATATTTGGTTTAGAAACATGCCACCGTAGGTTTTCAGTTTTAGATGAAAGAAAATTTGTTTTTGAATATAATCAAAATATTACAAACGACTGGGAGGCACGGATTTGTTTTGAAATTTGTTAAATTTATTTTCGAATTTTAGAGAAAATAAATTTTGTTTTGAATTTAACTCATAATTCACAGATAATTGCGTATGCAGGTCTCGTTAACGTGCGACCTTCCCAATGTCCCATCATTAACAAGACTCAGTTCAAATCCGGGGACGCCAAAATCGAAATTTCTTTTGAAATCTGCGACAGACGGTTTCGAAATTTAGATAAAAAAATATTTTATTTTACATTAATTCAAATTATAACCGACTTTTGAAAAAAAATTTCCAAAGAACCGACTTTTGAAAATTATGATCTCTAACCTGCTGACCTTTTACTGGAATTACGCTTTAACCAACTAAGCTAATAGTCCAAACTATTATATATTAATATTTGCACTGTAGCCAAAAGAACAGTGACAAGCGTACTGATACAGCAGCAGTTTAGATAATGTAACAGCAGCATGACAAAATATAGGCAGAGGAAGACCATGAAATCGCCAGATTGTCGAGGATGTATGACCACTGAGAGACGCCTGGAAGCGAGATGGAGAAATAGTCCGCTGTTTGTGAGGACAAGAAACAGCCATAAGGATCAAAGGAGAGCAAGACCTCACCAATAAGACCAACCCAACCATAACAAGGAAGAAACAGACCCAGCTAAAAGGCCGCCATGCGGTCCCTAGCCACCACCAGAGCGTCCCCCATCCAACACTCGAAGTAGATGAAGCCTGCCTCCTCCTGCAGCGACAGTCTGGAGAGAGCATCCGCCATAACATTCTGCTCCCAGAAAATATGAGAAATAGTTAACCCCGGAAAGGTGTCAAGCAAATCTTTAACTCTTTTCAGCCATGAATCTAGATGAAGGACACGGATGCAATGTATTCCAACTGCCCAGTCAACAATAATTTTGAATCACCTCCAAACCGAGCGAAGACGAAAACCGGAGAAGGATCCACAATGACAGAAGTTCTCCTTTGGTGTTAGACCAAGACTGCAATTCATCCAAAGTTTAAAGAAACTTTTGTCTGCCATTAAAAGATAGCCCCAACACCATAGAGGCTAGAGGAAGCCTGAGACGACCCATCCCTCATCAAAAAGCCCATCAGGCTGTAGGCAGGTGATAACTCTTTTAAAATCCTTGGAGGTTTGCCGATTCTGCCCCCGAAAGAGAGGTCATTGCCTATGATGAAGAATGCATTCAAGCATCTATTATCAACCACCGACGAGCTCGGCACCACACCCTTAAAGGTGAGCCAGTTTCGACCACACCAGATCTCCCATAAGACAAAACAAGGTAATGTAAAGCCTGAAGGAAACTTCTAAAGCAGGGACAGAAAACAGGAGGAAAGAGAGAGACAGCCCCAAGAAATGATAGCATTAAACAAAGACTCTATAATCGACCGTACTGCCTGACAGAAGCCACAGTTGACAAATAAATGACAACAATCTTCCTCAAACTGACCGCAAAGCAAACAAATACCTGGGCCTTCCCAACCACGCCTTTGAATATTATCCCACGTCAGTAGCCTGTTCTCCAAGGCCAGCCAACAACATATGACAATACAAGGAGGAATTTTCCATCTCCACAGCTAGAACCACCACTCACGATGCCTAGAGATAGCCGAGATCTCACCATAGATCGAGTCATAAGACCACCTTATACAGTTTGGAGAAGAGACCAATCTGATCGCTCCCATCTGGAGACCCCACACATAGGAAGTCCATTCAGCACCCATCCCCCCAACGAGCCCCAGCTGGGAAGCTGATATCCACCCCTGATGGTCTGATCCCCTGGAAGGAGTTAATGCTACGTGTGAAAGGGAGTAATACCCCCTACAATGCATATGAAACAAAAGTTCCGAAGACAAGGTGAAGGAGTGAGGCCCCCCAACAATCGGATCTTCCCCCACACGAATATACCTTCCATTGTCAGGAGACCAAGCTAACCATGAAGAGAAAATTTTGAAAACCCCGAGCAGACCAGCCCAGATATTGGAGATCCGCCTTCCCGGCTTCTTGAAGCTCCTAACCCATTGAATTTTTTAGAGTTTCCAGAAGTATTTGACTTTTACCACCTGAGACCACAGACCGCCCCCGTTGAACACCAACCATAGACTTTTGGCTCTTACCACCAGGGATCAAGATTGAAGGGCTGGTCTTAATTTCATATTGAAGGTTATATATTTATGCAGCCCTTCATTGATGAAGGGCTTTCAAAAAGTTTACATTTTAAATGACATTAATAAATTAATTGTACATTTCATTTACTTGATGACAAAAATTAAAAACAATATTTTTTTTTTCAAAATGGGATTTGTAAAATTGTACAAGTAAATGTATATCCCTGCCTACATTGTGTTCAATCTATTTGATTGGGGAATATGTCTACAATTGCTCAGTTGCTTTAAGGTTTATAATAAAAAAGGAACTCAGATGGTC
>LPNX010257275.1:0-145031 GCA_001517045.1 Pseudotsuga menziesii | reverse complement strand
TAAAGTATCGAAAAGATGCAGACCTGAAGAATAAACAATGGAGGTTTTTGCACAGTCATCATCTGAAAGTTTCATAGGGCCAATTCAGAGAATTATCCTCCGACAAATATAAAACTAAAGTCTTCAAAAAGTAATAGGTTGTCAACTAATGAACTTGTGCTTGAATGCATGCACATCTCCACCTTACAGTAACAGGAAAGGCAAATTTATATAAAATTACCTTGGCTGCCAGAGTTAGCCAATGAATCTAACGAGTTCTTCCTTCGCCGTTCATTGTGTCCCGCCAACCTTCTCCTGCAACTTCTCTCTGCGTCATCAAATTCTGCTATGACATGGAATCTAGATAGGCACCACAACACCCAATTATTCATGTGTATTATCAAATTATATACTTAGTATGTATGGATCCATGTTGAACTACTCAGAAAAAAAAACAGTGAGGTGCAACCGTCTCCTGGTTAGTTACCTGCTACACTGCTGACAGAATCGTTGCTCGGTACCAAGAACAATGGCTTTGGGGGCTTTGGAATGCATTTCAGAGACTTTATGTCTCTTGTGATATTCTTTTGCATTTGCCAACACTACGTTGCATCCTTCCACTTGACAACGACAACGGGGAGGTTGCGCGGTCGAAGCCAGCAAAGCCCTCGGCTTCTTATAAACGTAATCGCCAGCGCTATTACCAGTGACTGGATTAATTACCTTAGCCGGATTCGCAGAGTCTCCAAAATGTTGCCGCTTTTCTAGCTTAAGGCACGTTAAGGAATCCCCTTGAACATCCTTGATGACATTAATGTTATCTCTCATGGGACCTTCATTAGCACTTTGATGACATTAATTCCTGCGGGAGGTCGAATGCCCCGCTGGATCGCATTGGATCTTCTGATTCCGCCGGATCGCATTGGATCTTCTCATTAATATGATATGAAATCTCTTGGAGGCTGGTATAGGTCGAAATCACAATCACAAAAATTGTTGATGGGCAATTTTTAACTTAGCCCTTCTAGTGTAATTTTAATTTGAAACCTCCATTTTTTATTAAAATGACAAAAATTAAAAACCCCATTTTAAATGACGTGCAAATTTTAAGTTCCCCTTCTCTGGCGGCCTAGGATCCCTTTGACGGGCACTGACGGCTTGAATTTTGATCCCTGCTTACCACCAATGAAAATAGGTGAATATTCTTCAATACCCAACAGCGTTTCTCCATTGGACGGGCAATCTCTTCCCATTAGATTGCACCACTTCACCAGACCAAATAAAGGCCATTATCATCATCCGGATTTTGTTTATTACCGACTTAAGGGCTTTGCACAATGAGAACCAGTACACAGCCATATTCATACGGACTGAGCGCGCCGATGTTAGTCGACCACCCAGGGAGAGCCAACGCCACCCCCAATGTTTGATCCTCCGCTCAAACCGCTGAATTAACCACGGCCAATCCCCAGCCTTCTAACCATTGGGCTTTATAAAGTAACCCAAGTATTTTGTACCTACATACAATGAAATGGGGCTCATACCAAGAAGACTTTGCATTGCCTTCGAGTGTTGTTCCAAAGCTTCATTCAGAAGAAGTCTCGACTTGTCTTGGTTAATGGATAGGCCCGAAACAGCACAGAAGTTCTGAATAAGGCCTGATATGACCCTCCATTCTTCAATGGAACCTGTCCCCATGATCATAAAATCATCAACGAAAATGAGGTGGGTGATGGATACATTTTTGTTGATCTTAATACTAGCAATTGCTCTAAGAAGAGTGCTATATGACACGTGAATAAGTTGTTGGAGAGTAAAAATCACTGAAAAAAAAAACTAAAATTGAATTAGTGTAGACTTGGCCTTGTACCTTGTACAATGAGGAAATCAACTACAAGTTTTCTAGGAAAGGGAAACGAGGGGCCAACTATAAGAATCCCTTCCATGATAACAAAAACAAGTAGGCATTTTCCAATGGAGTCGACTAGTGGAAAGTAGGATATGTTGGAAAGCATGATAGGTTTTCATGAAAGGAAGGCTTAAAAGAGTTAACCTATGTGACACGACTCAATTCCAAGGTATTGGAGACATGATAAAGTTCAATAATACTTACGAAGCAGAAGGTACATTTTTAGAGTAGATCCAAAACTCAATAGGAAAATGCAATCATGAGGCCCTCATATTATAAGTGTTTATGGCGGGAAAGTAAAACTTAAACATAATTAACCATCAAACCTATCATTAGTACCAATTTTGGAAATGGGATCCTTGACATGAGCTACAACACTATCATTTGGCATGTATATACAATGTGCCATTTTGAAGGTTTTGTCACCCTATAAATGCAATCTTGTGAAGATGTGTTTTGTCCTCCTCTTTATTTTATATATATTATATTTATAACAATCTCACATATCAAATTTAACCTTCAATAGACATTAAAATATGAGTACAATTAAATTAAATCAAATCATCAAACAATTAAGTAATAATAATAATAATAATAATAATAATAATAATAATAATAATATCTCTTTATATATATATATATTCAAAGCTATAAAATACCAAATTTATATTTTTTAGATTTAAAAGAATATATTATTTGATGGGACTCTTTTAATTTTAATGTGTAGATTTTTAGACACTCCACTTTTCATGATCATTGACTCAACATATGCTTAAGCTTATTGCTATGGTAATTGCTATGTCTTTTCATCAAATGAACTTAGTATGTTTATGTTTTATAATTTTATAAGTTATTTTTTTGTTTTTTTTGCTATATATGAAATGGATCAGACCTCGATATTTTGGAGAGTTTTAATTTTTGTTTGATATATTAAATTTAAATTTATATTAATGGGTTAATCTTCGCATAACTGGGAATTGTAAATAAGGTAACCAATTTGATGAGTTTTTTGTGTTTGGTATTTGCAACCATGTTCCAACTTTCGTTCTTTTAAGGAGAGAATCTAGTCAAAAGGTGAAACCAAAGTCAATAGTCACTTCAAGTAATTTAGTCCCTGTATCTAAAATAAAACCAAAATCTACTCAGTTAGTTGCTAAACCACAAAGCATTAATGATTCATATGTAGAATTTTGGAAGACATGAAAGCATGTGATGCACTTGATGAAGACAAATGTTTTGGTGTCTATGTTTAGAGAGTGCTTTCTAGTTCTAGTTTATGATGGTGAAATTGTTTAACACAAAATGATGTACAATTTGTTGACACATGCATCCAATTATCTCAGGGGTTTGTTGACACATGCATCCAATTATCTCATGGGTTAATCTGGTATCTCTTTAAAATTATTATCTTGCCAATATTTGTTGCAACTAATTCTTAGATCTTGAGCATTCAATTTCATTTATTCATCCCTGGGATGTTATACAAATGTAGGGTTGAATTGCGACAACTGGAACTTGTGTAAGGCATTCAAATTCATCTATTGAGCATATTATTCAATCGGACCATCTCTATAAATGGTATGTTATGCACAATTTGTGTTTACTCAAAAGTAATGTTGGCATTCTTAGCTCATTAAAGAGCAGTAAATATGTGAACTTTCCAAGAATCACTCTATGTTAACAAAATGGTGAAATTCAATGTTTTTGGTTCATAACAATAGTGATTAGAATATATACGTATAGATATATTAGAATATGTGCATGTAGATATCCAGGTACAAAGCAAAGAATTTACTAAAACTTGTAACAAAACAACAACTGTTGAATATATAAGAACTACTACACATTAACAACATTGGAGAGTTAAGCAATTTGGAAGAGTTGGTATTAGAATCAAGCCGTTTGTTGGAAACGTTTCCTCCTTTGGTTAGTGACCTAAGGAACTTGAAGTATTTGACATTGTGGGATGCTATAAATTGAATTGCTTGTTGGATTCCATTGGAAAGTTTAATGAATTGACTAATTTGAAAGTATATGATTGTCCATTACGCAAAATTCCATTCAAAAAGGTTGAAGGAGAGATGAAAAATCAACAAAGTTGAGAACGCAAAGAACAAATAGTCACTTGGACTCTTCCACTGACAACAACCTACTTCTATTGACGAAGGTTGGAGCATACACCCATGTGTACCTTAGAAAACAAAAGACATACAATCAAGATTAGAATAAACGTACAACAAAACCTTTATCACTCATGATTGTGAATTTAAGTGCCTGATTAAATTCCCTATGATTCAACCATGGGTGAACAACAACACCTAAACTGACATTAAATAAAAATGCTTTGTGACACTGTCGATAATCTGGGAGCTGACTTCAAGGTTACAACTTCTAAAGCATTTGTTTTTGGACCCTGCATTGTTTTCACTGCTATCATTGTTTGTATCAAATTGATGATTTTTTGGCAGAAATCGAAACAGTTGTATCCCCTTCACCAATATTTGATCTTAGCATTCCCCATCAAGAGTTCCTTCACCATATCATCACTATGCTTCTCCTGTTATTCCAGCTTGAAGAATTCTCCATTAAAAACTCATTTTGTTACCATATGCCATCTGGCGAATATGAAGATGGCCATATGTCTAAATGTTTGATTTCCATGAAGGGAAAAAAATAGACAATTGTGACTCTACAACTGCCCAGTGCCTACATACACAAAAACTATCAAAAAATACTTGACTTAAACTCTGTGAACTGGGAACTTGTCAGAACTGGGGATGAAATAAGATATTGTAGGATCATTGAATATACTGATCAACTATTCACAGTGCTCATGAATATGCATATTTTTTTATGGAATTTGTGCCCATGTCTATTGACATTTTATATGGAATATGTGAAGATTTGAGGGAATCATAATGTGATACTTTTTGTCTTGTGCATTTGATCTATTTTAATTATCTTCTAGAAAAAACAAATGGAAGTAGTTAAAACATGCAAATAACTCTTTGAGCTTGATAGATTCAAAGTTTGAACTTAACACTTACGTAAGAAAGTATAAAAGTATTTGAAAAGCATTGAAAGTTACAAGCGAGTAAAACAACTAAGCCGACAAAAAAAATATCAAACTAACTAAAACTGTTGGTTTTTAAAGCATTCTCAACTTGATGCCTTTAAATAGTTAAATATTTTTTTATGGTGTGCGAAAACCTACAAAAAAGTTGTGACAATAACATAATACTGAGGGCCATCATAAGCACGTGTCCTCATTCAACTATTCATCCATAGTAATGCCAATACCCATGTTACAAGAAATATCTTCTTAGGGCTGCTCAATAGCTTTAGTGCAAATATTTAGAATGTAGGATATTCCAAAGATGGAAGGTACTTCCTAAATAGTTTAGCACAATACTCACTTCACACCCATATTATTAAGATATCCTTATACGACTGCTCAACATCTTTCCTGCGAATATTATATTATTTGGGCAGTGGGTGTAATTCTCATAATTGTGATTTTTAGAAAGTAGGATATTTCAAACATGGAAGGTACCTCATCAAATAGGTCAGCACAATACTCACCTCATTTAACATGCAAAACTTGCTCAGCCTAGACAAGAACACAAGTTTGTTGAAATGCAATTATTTTGGCATCAAACTTTTTTTTGTAAGGAAAAGGAGTATTATACTAACAAGAAAAGGGTTTACAGAGCATCCAAGACAACATTATTGCATAAAGCCAGAGAGCGATAGCTTCCAATTAACCCACAAACCAACTAGATAAATCTTTAAACCCCCAGAAATTCCCATTACAAAACAAATACTGGTACAGACAAACCTACTTGCCCCTTCAAGTCGCTTATCACTAGTAAACCTACTTACCCTAGTTACCACAATAGACTCCGCAAAAATTCTTGACTCAAACAAACCAGCACAGTAAACCTCTAACTTGAGCAGCCACAAAACCACAAACCCGACCTCAGAACCCAAAATGACCCGCTAGATGCAACAGGAAATCACCATCAGTAGTCGATGGCACACCACCCATTCGCCTACCCAGGGGAGCCGGCAACCGAATACCGAGAACCTCTAGAACCGCACCCATTTTTGCATCAAGTCTACTAGTCTTAGCGTATTTCTCCTTCCATCATTGGACCAGGGTATCATCCCCCCCTCCTACATGCTCTCTCATAAGACATGGCCCATGAGGTTCTTCATTACCCAAAAAAGGGCTATCGTCCTTTGATAGAGGCCAAGACAGGCCACATTGTTACCAA
Organism: Pseudotsuga menziesii; assembly: GCA_001517045.1. NCBI lineage: Eukaryota > Viridiplantae > Streptophyta > Pinopsida > Pinales > Pinaceae > Pseudotsuga > Pseudotsuga menziesii. The sequence continues at coordinate 138,866 of LPNX010257275.1, read as the reverse complement.
GGTCCATGACCTATCCTCAATTCCCTTAGTATCTGTGTTGAGCGTCTCCTTGTCCAACTTCTCCCAAAGGCGCACTTCAATACCACCAATCTGGTCTTGGACCCTCGATGGCAACCCAAGATGAAAATACTTAGCATCCCACACAAAATTATTCTAAGCCTATGTGATGTGTCTACGAGCGGTCGGGGGATGGTTGTCCTGAGCCCTACAAGCCGACTTGCCCTTGATTCCCACCACCATGGTCTTTCCGATCTCCATATTCGATCCTTAACACATGAAGATACCTCTTGTAAGCCACCACCTTTGAACCAAATACGAGGAAAGTTTACCATGTTGCTACATGGGTGCCAAGCTACAGGAAATATATAACAACTTCCCTCTTTTCATAATGATTCAGGTGTACCAAGATTGAGCTCAGTCGTCCTCCACTCAATCCTAGCCATAAAATATTCCCATAAATGTCGAGATCTGCCACCTCCCGAATTGAAATCCCTTCTTACGGAAAAACTCAATACAGTAACTCCACACATGAACATATTCATTAGATTTAAAGGGATCAGTCTCATCTAAAAGGTTCTCATGTTCATTGTACAACCTAAATGGTGGACACTTGGCTCCCCCATGGACAGACTAGAGCACCAGTGTGTCACGGGCCTTGTAGCTTGCTTTATAAAGAGACACCTATGACTTTCACACAACTCCAAGTGTCTGAACTTCCTCTACTTATGCTGGAGAGGCAAAAGGTAGACACACATTTATCCCAGAGGATGCTAGGGAACGGACACCTGTCCAATAGATGGTCGAATGTTTCTTCATTATGTTTGCATAAGAAACGCTAGTAAGGCCTGCAAAGTCCTTTTTTTTCCAAGTTGTCTCCAGTTAATATTCGTTGTCTTAATAATAACCAAACAAAAGTTGAAATTTTGGGCTATAAATTTGCTTCCCATAGTTTTTTCCAAACATGATCGTCCAGATCCCGGGTGAAACCTCCTTCAATTCTGTAAGCTTCCTAGATAGAGAAGGAACCTCTGGGAGTCATACCCCATCACTACTTGTCTTTACTATTATTTATGTGGATATATCGGTCCTGCAAAGCTTCCACCATATTCGATACCTCTTCCTCATTCCCAAGTTGCTCCCATACAATCCTTTGTATCCAACTCCTGAAAACCATAGAATCTTCCCCTTTCTCCCAAAAGTTCTTGACTCTGGTAAGTTGTTATTCTCTACATCTCTTGTGGATTCGAGGAGTATTGAGGGTGTCCATCAACTTCGAAATTTGTTTCCAAGCATCCTCCCATAAGCACATCGTCTCTTTGTTCCTAATTTCCTAGAAATTGTTCTCTTGAATTAAACTCATGCCACTCTGTGCTGAATTCCAAATATGGGAGCCACACCTTTCTTTGACATAACAAATAAGCTCGTGCTTCTCCCATCGTTCAACATACTTGCAATGCCATAATTTGGCCCATGGCTCCTCTTCATGCGTAATTCATCACCACCAAATTTTCACCCCATTTACCAAATTCATCCAGAGTGGGTCACATAACCCTAACCCCCTATGATTCTTTGGTTTACAGACCATATCCCACTTAACCAATGCCCACTTCTTTTGGTTAGTGCCTCCGCTCCAAAGAAATCTACGTTGGATCTTCTGTATTTCCTTCAAAATAGCCCTTGGGGATGCCATGCTAGAGAATAAGTATATAGGCATTGTCTGGAGCACCGTTTTAACCAAAACTAGTCGGTATGCAAGGTTTAAAGGCTGAAACGTTCTACTAGCTAGGTGCTTCCTCATCTTGTCTAGTAACTCAGTCCATGACCCCTTCCTTATGACAGAGTCCACAAAAGGAGCGGCCAAATATTTGGATGGACGGGATCTCTCCTGAAAGCCCAGGATTCTACAGATCTTGGTCCTGGTAATTCGAGGGGTGTTAAAGAAGAAAATCTGAGATTTTTGGTCATTGACCTCCAGGTTAGACGCCTCCCCAGATTCTTGTAAGCATATTTTAATAGTTATGGATTCCTGCACCAATGGATGCCCCATCATCATCGTGTCATCCATAAATTGTTAATGAGTTTGAACCTACGCCCTAAGATGCACCTTAACTCCACGGATCCTCTACTCTACATGAGTAGATTTGATGAGTCTTCCCAGACCCTCAACCATAATAATAAAGAGAAAAGGGGATAAAGGGTATCCTTGTATTATTCCCCTTGTGGGCCGGATGAGGCTAGCCGAAACCGCATTGATAAGAATTGAAAAAAATGTCGAGGAAACAAATTTCATTATCCACTGAATCCAATCAACCTGAAACCCAAAGGCCCTGAGAACCTTCATCGTATTTTTCCAGTTCAATTTATCATAAGCTTTCGCAATATCCATCTTTAACGACATTCCATAAGTTTTGGTAGATTTGAGGGAGTGGAGGATCTCATGGATTAGGATGAATTCGTCCATAATCTGGCGCCCCTCCACAAACCCTGATTGTTCTGGGGATATAATGAAAGGGATGATCGATTTCAGGAAATTGGCAACGACTATAGTAACAATCTTGTAGATGACATTGCATAAGGTGATGGGTTTGAATTGATCAGGCGCGTCAGCGTCCCCCCGTCTTAGGAATGTGGGACACAAATGTTGCATTAAAAGTTAGAAGGATGTGTTGAGTTTTCCTGGAATATTCCATAATCTGCCACACCTCTTCCTTGACCATATCCCAAAAGAAGTGAAAATATTTAACAATAAAACCAGCAAAACCAAGGGTAAAGATATTGTTATCCCTAAAGTTGAACCTAGACTACAGGGGTTCAAGCTTAAGGAAATATTTTTCAAAAATATAAATCAATAAAGTCAAAATGAAAACCAAGCTGGTATGAAATCAAAGGCTATTGGAAAATCACACAATTATCAAAGAACTAGGCTGGTATGTCATGAGAGCTATAAGAGAATCACAAAATCATACAAGAATTGTATAACATAAAACAAGATACAAGATCCAATATCCCAGTAACTACGATCATGAAGTCATGAAATGAAACTGCCTTTGTTTTTTAAAAGTATAAAGGATAATTGTATTTCAACATAAGAATCACTGCAGTGGAATTCAATGGACCATATACATGATAAATTACAAGAAACACAATTCATAACACACACAGACAAATCATAATCATACTCATTCAAGGTAGAACCTATATTGAATATGTAGAGTATTTTATGTCATACAGAGAGTGATAAAAACTGGATCTTCATAACTCCAAAAAATGCCAACCCCCCTCCTTTTGTCTCATCTAGAGATTCTCTTTAAATACAAAATATCTGTTTCTAAGATAGCTATAAGATCCTATTTCTATGAATCAAGCTCTTTCAAAAATAGAAAGGTCAATCCCTTTTAAACAGTTTTTTAATACAAGTGTAAACTAAAAGAAACATCTGTCAACAAACAGAATTGCTTTCACAAGCAAACTATAACTCTAAACACTCAAATGGAGCCTCTAAAATGGCATTATAACATTTCCTCTAAATCCCAATGGCATCATAGTCGATTTTGTAGCATAGCTCGAACTCTAATTGGAAGCCCATATGGACGAATAAAACTAGCAGCATCCACTTGATTGTAAATTCCACTACCCTCCTCAAAAGAAGAAATATCTTGGCGATATAAGCTGTATGGACTTGTTCTGCTCACAACAGAGAAAGAACCTTTGTAAAGTTTCAATGTTACAGATCCTGTGGTTGTCTCTGTGATATTTTCCATAAATGCATCCATGGATTGTCTTAATGGATCAAACAATCTCCTGCATAAACCAACTCTGCATATTTTAAAGAAATAGTATCTTTAAATTGAAATTGGTATTCCAGAAGGAATGCCTATCTCCACATATTCTGGTTCTTCTGGTGCTTCCTCTGGATCTATAGTCATCACAAACATGTCTTTCTTTGGTTCATTAGCTGGGTCTTCAAGAATATCTCCCTCACACTCCAATGGAAAATAATGTAAACTCTGCCACCGCCGATCAAGCACCCAATTCTGCATTTGATAAACTAACTCTACTAACATACCATCAGGAAGATAGAGAAAGATGCAAGCACGCGTAATGCGGTACAAACTCCTCCATTCCCAATCACTTGTATTCAATATTCATTTCTTCTTAGCAGCTGCCTTGGTGACCTTTGCACCAGTAGGGTCCTTCTTTTTAACAGCTTTAATGACTCCAACAGCAACCGTCTGACGCATATCCCTCACTGCAGAATGACTCAATGGAGGATACTCAGCAAAGGTTTCCACAACCACTGGTTTGGTTGGAATCATCTTGACAAACCCAGCATCTCCGTTCTTAAGGAACTTGGGTCCCTTCTCCAGCTCCTTGCCAGAACGCCTGTCAACCTTGGTCATGATCTCAGAAAACTTGACCGCAATGTGGCAAGTGTGGCAATCCAATACAGGGGCATAACCATTTCCAATTTGTCCTGGATGATTCATAATAATAACCTGAGCGGTGAAGTTGGCAGCTTCCTTGGCTGGATCATTCTTGGAATCAGATGCCACATAACCACGTTTCAGATCCTTAACAGCAACATTCTTCACGTTGAACCCCACATTGTCACCAGGCAATGCCTCCTGCAGAGCTTCATGATGCATCTCAACGGACTTAACCTCAGTTGAGTAACTACATTAATATTCTCAAGGCCAAGGCCTTTGTTAAAGGGTGCTCGTCCTGTAGCAATAAGTGTTGCATCTACCTCCAAAGTATCCCTTGGCTCCTTTGTTTTCGCATCAACAAGCTCTATAATCACAGGTTTCCCATCCTTCGCTGGAGTTATCTTTTTTGCAAAAACAGCAGTGTGATAATCAATTTTTCGTGGGTTGATCAAAACCCTTTGGGCTAGCTTTCCAATCTCAGGATCAAAACCAGGCATAAGCTGATTTAGGGCTTCAACAAATGTGACCTCACTCCCAAGTGCAGACTGTTCCAGAAGATTTTCCAGATGCTGTTGCCTGAGATTCCAAACTGCCATCGTAAGGCTTCGCCTGAAATTTAGAAGAACCGCCACGCTTGTTCAATAAACCTAAATTCATTCTTTGTTCCATGCATATTTGCCGCGATCCCCACACTGACGAATTCAGACTTGCTGCGCCCTTGGAAATTTTAACGGCTCCCTATTATAGCTATCCAATCTGGTACCCACTCCAACTTCAATGCATGGTCGCTGGTAAATACAGTCTTGCCATCAATTTCAATTCCCGGGGTCACAAAAGGAACAGATCCTGTGGCAATAATAACATCCTTGACAGTCACTATCTTATCAGGGAAGCCAATTTTACTATATTTCACCTGTTGTGGGCCCAAGACAGTGCCAACATCTGTCAAAATGTCGACACCAAGAGATTTCAATGAATTTGTCAAATTTCCCCTTATTCTTGAAGCAAGATTGTTTGCATGGTCTGAAACAGACACCTCCCAAAATGAACAGATGTAGGGGACTTGAAAGACGAATTGATGGTCTAATAACGACTGAATCTGTTATGTACAATATCACATGAGCTTGAAGCGAGAACAATTTCAAAGGAGAGACAACGGCTTTAACCTGTAAGTAATTTTGGAGACTATATATACCCTGCTCTCTTCCAGCTTTAATATAACGCAGAATTTTGTTAAACTGCTCCTGGTTAATTTTTCAGCCTCAGACTGTCCAAGACAGCATGTAACTCCTCTTAAAGTTCCCCAGGCACTGATCCACGGCCCTTTTTAAGATCCTGGTACTTACGAGACACATCATTTGTTTCATTCTCTGTCTTCCACTGCCACATTACACATCTAAGTATTGAAAAGTTCTTGATTAACTGTCTCAACTGCTTTACAACAGGGTTCACTTGATCATTCAAGGGCAATAAATCTATTGACTTGATAGAAAAGCACAATAACAACTGGGGTTTTAACATTCCAGAAAAGATGGACTTCAACTCTTCCCAAACAGTTTCAAGGCATTTTTTGACCGGATGGTCCTTTGCATCATCCACCATTATCACAAAATATTTGAAGAACGAGCAGTATTGTGCAACTTTAGCCGCAAAAAACTTAAGCCACTGCAGGCGAAGTCCCAAATCACTAAAACTAGCTTGCTCTATCATCCACTGAGGACCTTGCTCAACACCCTTTCAAAAGGGATCACCAACAACACGACTAAGGAATCGTGCTTTTGCCTTTTCTGAGTGGTCACTTTGACATTTGGATGCTGCCGAGCAGATCTGATGATAACAAATATTATTTCCCTATTTATAATCAAGTGAAGTTTAGAGTTACCAACATTACCATACCATAAAAAGTTCATCACACTTCTTCCCATGCTACTTAAAAGAAAATGATAAAAAAATATTCGCAAGAGAAATCCAATACACAAGATTGGTCTCAATAACTCACTTCACAAAAGTGAACCTTCCACCAAATGAGAGAGCCATTTTGTGTATTGGACTCAATAACTCACTTCACAAAAGTGAACCTTCCACCAAATGAGAGAGCCATTTAAAGTCGTATCTTTTTTTCTAATTTTCTAAGAAGCCACATCCCATGTTCCTTGACATAGTTGTTTGGCTTTAGAAAGCGCCCCTAATATTTAAATCCATTAGAAAGAGTCTCAGTTCTCTATGGGAAGAGGACATGTATCGTGTTAATCCTCTAAAACACATATGACAAATTTAGTAAATTTTGAATGTTGTGCAGAGTTGTAACTATGATATAACAAGGCGAGGCAATTATGACAAATATTTATGTTTAAAGCTTGTATTTTTAGGCCGCCAGAACGGGTACCTTACTTGGTCTTCATTACAAGCATGTATTACCATTTTGTAAAGGTACTACGAGATATAAGGCACTTGTTTTATGCTTTGGTCAAATTTTCATTAAACCATTTTAGATGTCCTTTAATAAAAAGAAAACGTTAGTATTTTTTTTAACTAAAATTTAGTAATAGTACTTATTATCATTTTTAAAGGCTTATTATCATGATTGTTTTTACATCTTTCTAAATATATATATATATATTTAGTACTATTATTTATTATTATTTTTTAAAGCATATTATCAATATTGCTTTTACATCTTCAAAATTTAAAAACTTATGATTTAAAAAAATGTCTTAGACGTCTAGGTAATTTAATTTTTTTAAACCATTAAAAGTATATGAAATTAAATAAAACTTGATTACTTTTATTTAAATTTCAATCAATAATTAATTTTGAAGAATTATTAAAATTTTAACTATTAAGTTATAAAAAGAAGTTATAAAGTAGTTTTTTTTTTAATTTTTGTTTTACAAATTTAGTTGTAATAAGTGTTGATTAACAAAATATTAAATAAGAGCCATGAGGTGGTAATGTCTTCAACATTGCACTTGTGTTGGCTTGTGGTTTGTTGTTGTTAAGAGCTTTATTTTATATCTAATTTGATACCGAAGGCTTCTCTTTAAGTTTACATTTGGTATTGTTTTGAATGTCCATGCTACACAAATGGCATTAGATTTAGGTGAGTAAGCTCACACCCACATAACTAGAAGTTATTTGCAAAGAGCCGCTTTGTGCAAAGCACCCTAGTTGATATATATGCTAAGGGTGGGAATGTTGAGAGTACTAGGCAAGTGTTTGATAGAATATTAATATTGCTAATCCAAATCTTCATGTGAAATCCATTGTGGGACTTGGCACCTTCAAAGTTGGGCACATGTTGTTTTTGTTTCGAATGGTAGGTAAACAATTGTTTTGGGGACTTGTCATTAGGTCGTAGAGGACAAGTTGAGAGAAATTTAGATCGACAACACATTTCTTCTTACCAATCTTCCTATGTAAAGCATCTCTTCTCTATGCTATACGATTTGTACTTGATGCCTTTGTAAGGCATGCATGCATGCATATGATATGCCTCATGACACATCATGGGAAAATGTATTTGCGTTCATTAAGAAAAAGCCATTCGAACCAAGAAATAGTTAATAGAAGAGACCGCTATCATTAATAGTGAAAGCAAATTCACAATTTCAAAAGCCACACTATTTATCATCGAGTTAGAGTCCGACCAACGACCAACAAGCTACATGGAAAACAAGCCCATACACGAGCCATGGATAATACTAGCATAAAAAGCATATCTCCTTACCTATTTAGGTATCCATCTCCTTCACTTTTACTGCATATTAATTAAAAAATATTTTAATAACAATTAAATATAATTTTATTAATGATAATAATTACAGTGGAATTTTTTAATTAAAATAACCAAATGATAAAATAATACATTTAATTCATTTAAAAAAAATCATATTACAAATCATTACACTCGATTAATTTTAAAAATCCATATAACAAATCAAAATTAAAGTACTTTCTTCTCAAAGAAAAAAGAATATTTTTCAAAAAAATAAATTGATTGTGTGTAAAAAGAGAAACTGTGGAAATAACAAATTAGTAATTAAATAGTATTTTGCTTAATAACAAATCAGACTTTAATTGTGAATTGGAACAATTTGTATGTACAAAACTCATTCTTTTAATCTTCAAGGGAATGTGAAACACGCAAAAAGAGTTTAAAATATATACTTTTTATTTACAATGATGAAAACGTAGGAATCTAAATATTATATGTTACTAAATATACACTTCTTTTTGCTTGTCAATTATAATGGGAATTTGGGAAGGATATATATTAGAAAAAATCAAATCTAGTGAAAAAAATAGAAACAAAAGATTATATATATAATAATATATTTTATTATATATATATAACAAAATTTGGCTATGGTTTCATCATCCCTCCATTGCATGGATGATAGTAGACAACATAAAATCATGAAATTAACATGGCGTTTGGAAAGGCGTGTTATACGGATATAACATTAGTCTAATACTTAGAACACCTTTATAATAAAAAAGGCCCATGACTATCATTATGATGGTGCAATGCACCCTAATTCATCATGTGTGAAGTCATATCCCCTACACCCCAAACTATCATAACCTTTGTACTACGTTAATGGCCATTAACTTGAGCATCATCGCCTCACTTGGAATAAAGGCAATCTTGTCAAGGAGAAGTCCCACTTACAGAAAATTAGAGCACTTGAAGTCATTGGTATCATTCACGGCGTCATTTACATGAAGCTCCCATTCTCTAGGTTTTCAAGTCATATCTCCAATGACTTGCATTGGAGAGAGCGCTTGGTATATGCATTACCACATGTTGTACACGTCTGTCGCCATCTCTCTTTACTATTATCCCATTCAGGGAAAAATATAATATAATAATTGATTAAGATATATTTAATCAAATTTGATCATATATATATATATATATATATATATATATATATATATATATAATTTATAAAATAATACTAAATTAATTATATTTTATCTAAAATATTCAAATTAAATATATTATTATGAATAATTATAGAAAATAAGATGCATTTTATTGTTATAAGTGATATGGTGACATAAAGAACCATAATGAATATGCATGATATGAAAAATCAGAATTAATAATATTTTAAAATATTTTTGTTTGATGTATGACATTTTCAAAGTTGAAAAAGAAAATTGTGATACATTCTATATATATCCAAGCAACATGTCATTACGTCGAAGGCGTTTTCTCTATGGAGACGTAGTCTCAAAGATTTCCCGTCTCCTTGGCTAATGGCGACTCGACACGTGTTTCCCACTTTTTTTCGTTTTTTTACACGGGGTTTCTTAATTGAGTTTTTCACGCGGTATTTTTCGTTTTCTGTTTTCACTGTACATATTTTCTGAGAAAATTTTAATTCAATGTACATATGTTATCAGGAATATTGCACCTTCTGCGGACAGAAGCTGTTCCTCTGGTCTGAATGGTTCAGATCCAGAACAAATGAGTGAACAACAAAGGATGAAGACCTTCCCTAAATATTGTAGACACCTAGAATACTGCTTTGATTGTGAACCTGTGTACCTGCAAACAGATCAAACATGCAAACACATCAAAGCTACCAGAAAATCATCTACTTATCCATGTTAGTGACTAAGGAATCTAACAACATGTACATGTGAAATCAAAACAACAGTAATGTGGGACGGAAATCAGCTTTGCATTAAGAATGTATGGAGAAGCTTACAACCGTTGCCTTAGTGTCGACAAGCCCCTCCACGAGACAAACACTTCATCCCCATAAGCTCCAACTTTGCTCTCTATGCTCTCCAATGACTTGGGCTAAGTGGTCAATCCAACAGCATAACAATACCTCTATAGTTCTCCCTCTCAACTATGGATATGAGCTTGTATTTATAAGGCTCAATGGATAGGGATAGTTGAGAGAATTGTCGATGAGGTGTCTCCAAGATCCTATCATGGGGGATCTCGAGCTTAAACTAACCCACAATGGTAGGGATAAGGGAGGACACGAGGCTCATGATCTAGAAGCCTTGAGAAACTTCTCTTTTTCCCATTTTACCCAGGGTACCGCTTTTCTTCTCTTATGACAGAGAGGTTTAGATGAGAAACGCTTTTGGAACAAAGACCATAAGTGGTGGCACCGCTTCTTGAAAACAGGATACAGGCGGTGCTGAGCAAGGTACCGCTCATGGGCCACAAGGAAAGCGTGGTGCTAGGTTTTTCCAAATAGAATTGACAAACAGAGCAAGTTTCCACTCTAAGTCCTTGGATTAAGGGAAAACATGGAAGTTAAGGGTCTTATCACATGGTGGTGACAGGATTTGGGTATAACAGAATTCCCCCCAAAGCATGAGACTTAGAGGGATACGATAAGCGAGAGCTTTGAGAGAACAAGTTGTCACTTCAAGGTGAAAATGTCAGCTCGATCAGAGAATGTCGTCCAGTAGGCATTTGTAGTACATCAATATTTTTGACTCATAGACACATGTAACCAACTCATGGCTGTAGACCAATACAAGGCAGATCCATGAGAGGAATAAACAAGCATGGCTACTAGAATACAGCGTAGATCCATGTGATAGAGGACTCAAACTTGGACATAGCTACCGAACATACAACGTAGATCTATGTCATACAGATGCAAATTTGAGCATAGCCATGACCATACAAATGTGGATCTATGCTAGATATACAAAACTCCATCGCAACCTGGGGAAAGCAATGAGCGCTAACCAAATACCCAAGGTATTCGTCTCATATTCCACAAAGTACGATTCTATCCATGTAATTACAATGATCTGAAGTCGAACATGGTAGAAACCACTTGATTACCGGCCAATGATGTGAATCGTTAACAAGTGTGAGGGAGATCACCATTGATGTCAATGATTCCCAAGGTACCCTAGTACAATCTACTGAGTGTGAATAGATGTTTTGATGTCGAACACCCAGTCGATTCTATCGATCAAAGGTCAATGATGTGAACCTATGTCAAGAGCGAGAGAATCTGTCATTAGGGCATACAGATCTTAAGGTACTAAGTTTTGTTTCTAAGACTATTTCCCGAATGATGAGCTGATGTCGACGGGAATAGTCTCGTCGAAGGAGGGCCATGATGAGTCCCACATCGACAACACGAAACTTGGAACATAGTTCTAGAATGATGTGAATGTAGTAACCATAAGACTAACTCAAAAATACTGACACAGAGACTGTTTTGATTGCAGAGGTAAATTCTTCAAATTCCCTTTGAACATAGAGCGGCACGACAAAAGACTTGGCAGCATGACTAAACCAGACAAACACACAGTGCGACAGTGGACAATGCATTCTTTTGACAGACTCAAAGGAGTAGCATGACTCATGAAAGTGGATTGTCACGAAGATCAACTAAATACCCAATTTACTGAAATGATATGTAGACAAGCACCATGTTCAAAGGTAACGAAAAACTACTACCATTTATTTGCAAAATGATTCCCTTCCCATTTCCCCCATCATGATTGATGAGTGCCTCTTTTCGGTTTTATGAGTTCAAAGAGGGTAACAAACACTCGGTATAGCTTGTCCAAAGATAAGTCCAAACTCATATGTTTTACGAACCCGAGAGAGGAGGGGTTCGTTCCCAAAAAAAGGGTCTCTCAATGTTTAATTTAATGATTCCAGTGAAAGAAAACTCAGTATCATTCATGTTTAGAGAGTCTGAACGACCACGGAAGAAGACTCCAAAGGGTCCTTTTTCATATGATTTAGTCCCTGGCGCCCGAAAAAGTATAAAATAATGCCTTAGAGAACTCTTCCAGTCATGATTGGTTGGAGTGTTCCTTTTTCGTAAATAGTCTATCCGAACCGAAAAACAGATAACCTATCGTCGGAGAGACGACTCTTCAAATGCTTTAACGAGCGTGAAGAAGACAAGATCACTCGACAATATTTTCGTATTTAAGGAGCCCAAAAAGAGTTTAAAGAAGACTCCATTAGGTCTCTTTTCACGATGAGAGATTTTACGAGCTTGAAAAGAATCAAAAATGGACTTGGACCTTTGATACTAAGTTTCGAGAGCGTGACCAAAGTGTCGCAATAAACGCTCAAAGACTTTTTTCATTTTATGGTAGTACGAAAAAGTCAAAAACGAACTCCCGAAACCTTACTGCTACTGCTCTTCAATCCTGCAACGACTCAAAAACAGGTGTTGAATTCCCCAATAACTGACATTAAAGGATTACGACTGATAGATTTTGAGTAATAAACGATTTTAAAGCAAAACTATGGCATGTCAAACCCAAAAATGTGTATAAAATTCATGTAAATAGTGAAAAATCAAAACATTTTACTATTTACCCAGAATGGAGAGCATTTGGAGCATTTTCCTGGCTAGATTTTCAGTTGTTGATATCGGGAGCTTCTACCATCGGATTCGAGCACCGTCAGTTCCAGGTAACAGCCTAGACCCTACTCTTTCATCTTGTCTTCAATTTTGATTTTTAATGGTGTTTTGGGAAAGTATGGCAAGCCCTAAAATCATGGGAGCGGACACCGCTCTTATCCCTTGTGGGATAAGCGGTACCTCGCTAGAACCGCGCTGAAAACATAGCAACCAGGTGGTGCCACTACCTGTCCTCAATGGAGCACAGGCGGTGCCGGTCGTGGAGAAATAAAAATAGTCACACAAGAAAAACTAGCTCATTTCAATTGATTTGGATGATTAAGAATGGTTCTAATAAGTCTTGTGTTTGTTTTTGACAAGTTCTTGCTGATAAAAAATGGTTATATGGAAAGAGAGACAGCACGATAATGATGATTCCTTCACCGAATGAAATGCGGGTTGCATAGCCGCATTAATAGATTGTGGACTCTTAAAATTCTTCCACACACCCAGTATGGTATCACACGAGCGATTGCTGGAGCATATACTCCAGATGTGGAATCCGGAGAAACAATATTTCGAGGTTGGTGCTCACATTTTGACAGTTGAGGTAGAGGACATCTACTTCCTGACTAGCCTTTCGAGACGAGGTGCGCCCATCTCACTGACTGGTTCTCACGGAGGGGACATTACTACACAAGAGTTAATAGATTGTCACTGTATCCCTGGGACAAGGACATCAGGGAAGAAAATCCCCATAAAACCAGTGATGGATGGACCTCTATGGATTGTATTATTTACCATGCAGAGAGTGGCGGGAAGCTAAGGAGTGCACCATGCGTCTAGAGCACATATGCACTATGCCATAGAGGCCATGGTTCCTACAATCTTTAACTGGGCGGAAGCCCTACTTCCGATCTTCAAGGATTAGCTGACCAAGTGTCGGCAGGGGGAACTGAAGCAATTTGGTTTTGGTTCCATTCTAGCTTGCTTCTTCTTCAAGCGGGTTCCACATATGAGACCCCAGGTGGTCTTTACAGAGCTGAGAGCGCGAGACCCTCGCATGTAGAGGTGGGTCTGGATTATGGCCCGTACTGGAGCGGGCAGGGGGAAGGTAAAGTTCGATGACCCGTTCTTTCGATGGTTGAGAGATCAGCTCCTCATGGTGGAGGATTATGCATATGCGGGTACTGACTTCAGCAGTGACCTTGACCTACCACTCCCACCTGGTGGATAGTGGGGTGACATCGGTAAGAAGCAAAAAGACCCTAAAATCGAAACAGTGTTTTTATGTTTTTGATGTTTTATATTTTTTATGTTAAGTAACGAGACTTGAATATTTTCATGCAGAAGTCAGAGCAGCACGACCTGGGGAAGCTTCCCCATTGGATAGACGAGTCAGAGCCCATTTCGTACCGCAAGGTGACGATGTGACTGGGGAGTTAGAGGAAAAACTGGAGAGGTTGACCCTAGACATCCCGGATGCTTCCATTGATGACCTCCCTCTGAGGTATCAAAGGCCTACAGTGAGAGTACCTGGTCGCTTTAGCATACTGCTACGTAGAGTAGCCCGGGCAGCGATGTGTTACCACAAACATCATTAGACGATGTGTGCATGATATATCCACTGAAAGCTGATAGCTTCAAGATTTTGTATGGTGATTTTTACGTGAAATCCTATGTGCTTCAGATGAGGTCTCGTGACCTATTTTTTGTAAAACATATTCGTATATATATACATACTTTTACCTGGTGTTTATACGTCTCAAATGGTGAATGTATTTTACATGAGTTTTATGTGTCTTTAATAGTTTATTTACAATGGACCAAGTGTGATTTTCATGTCAATATGCCAATCTAGGATGTAATTAGCTAATGAGTCAGCAACTACATTATGTTCCCTAGGGATATGCCTATATGTGATAGTTTCAAATGACCTTTCTAACAAGCGTATCCTCCAGAAGAGGTGGAGAAGCATAGGATTCCTAATGGTATAAACATGTTTTAGATGACAAACCACTAGTTGTGAGTCCATCAAGACTACCAAGTTGCGAACATCCTGGGAGGCAGCTTCCGATCAGAAGACCTATGACTACTCGATACTCGACGATATTGTTGGTAGTGGGACCAATACAAACTTCTCCTGAACTGACCAAATCGTAAGCTGGGGAATAGAGAACCCAAGCAGCTGAGGAAAGATTCAAGGTGTGGCGGCAAGCACCATCAGCGAAGCCGTAGAAACCCATCTGCTCTGCATGACCAAAACATGGTATAAACAAATACGGACACTTAAACTCAAAACCATATTGAAAATACTTAAAGCACACTGAAAGTCAAGCAATATACATATATACAAGATATTATCCAAGAGAGATCTAGGCATAGTACCTCTTCAGGTACAACCCATTGCGAGGCTTCCCTAAAGGGATTCCATCGTAGTCTACGAGCTTGTAGGCCCCTTTCTCTAAAACTTAGAAATAACGAAAGGACCGTACCACATGGATTCGAACTTTCCTTTGCCTAGTTTGTCATATCTCTGATCGTAAGTCAAAACTAGGTCACCCTTGTTAAAGGCACGAGGTTGGACAAATTTATCATACTGCGCCTTGACGTGTTTCTTGTGTGCCTCATTAGCCAAGGCAGCATCTCTCCTAATTTCGTCAAGGTTGTTCAAGTATAAAAATCTCTCTTCCTCTGCGGAAGTGTCTGGGAGAAGTTCGACAGAAAGTTTCAAGGATGGAATCTAACATTGAATCGGCAAGACAACTTCGAGTCCATAGACAAGCTGGGAAGGTGTGAAACCAGTAGTTGTTTTCACCGAAGTCCTGTGAGCCCAAAGAGCAGAGAAACGGATATGGTGCTAGTTGGATTTATGGTCTCCAACCATCCGACCAAGCATCGTTTTCAAAACTTTGTTAATGGCCTCTACCTGACCATTAGCTTATGGATAATAGGGCGTAGAGTTTTCATGGAGAAAACCTAGCTTGGCACTTAGTTCCTCCATCATTTGATTACGAAAATGTGATCCGTGATCAATAACTATGGACTGCGGGACTCCGAATCTAGCTATCACATGATTAAACAGGAAGGGAGCGGTAGTCTTACCATCTTCCACATATGTAGGCATGGCCTTAGCCCACTTTGTAAAATAGTCAACGGCTACGATGATGTAACCATGCCACTCAGCTGAGGTAGGCTTACAATGCATATAATAAATCCCCCATTTGGAAAATGGGCCAACGACAATGACGGGGTGTAGTAGAGGAGGATGAGTGCGCTTTTTCGAATAAAAATGTTGACAAGGTGGGCATTTCTTGACAGCCCCGTGATGGTCTTTAAAGACTGAAGGCCAGAAATAGCTAGCGCGAAGGATTTTCTGGGCTGTAGCCATCCCAGATAAATGACCGCCACATGCTCCAGAGTGGCAATCATTCAACACTTTTTCAGCTTCCTCATGGGTGAGGCATCGCCGAAGAATAGAATCGATCCCACGTCTATACAAGGTGTCTTTCAAGATGAGGTAGTATTTTGCGTGGTGACAGATACGGCGGCGATCGTCACAGGATAGATTTGGCTGAAATATTTGTGTTTGGAGATAAATGAGCAAATCTCCATACCATGGGTCAATAGTGCTTATCAGGAACAGGAATTCATCCGGAAATGAATCACTGGGCTCAGATTCCATCGAAGCACATGGAAGATCACACATGAGCTCGGCAAAGACCAAGGATTTCTTTGATGTGGCTTTGGCAAATTCCAGATCAAACTCCTGTAGTATGACTATCCATCGGGAGTACTTGCCCCCGAGCACCTGACGAGTCAGGATGTAATACATAGGGTTCTGGTCTGCTAATACAGTGGTTGTGTGGAGAAAAATGTAGTGGCAAAATTTTTGAACAGCAATGACCGTGACCAATGCTAATCTCTCCACGCGTGAATATCGGGTTTCAGAATCCATAAGATTCTTACTAGCATATTAAATCATGTGCTCCTGACCGTCAGGATTTTCTTGAACCAAGACCATAACGATGGTAGTAGTGGAGGCAGCAATATATAAGAGAAAGCCCTTTGAATAATCTGGGGGGTGTATCATGGGTGAATGAGTCAGAGCATGTTTGAGATTATCAAAGGTGCGTTGGGCTTGGTCATCCCAAAAGAACAGAGTGTCCTTCTTAAGGAGACGCATATAACCGTGGGTTTTCTCTGCCAAATTGCACATGAAACGACGGAGAAAGTTTTCCTTCCCTTGCAAACTTTGGAGTTCGAGAAGATTAGTTGGGGCTGGTAGAGCTAAAATGGTGGCAATTTTCAATGGGTCTATCCAGATGCCATCCTTAGAGACCACAAAACCTAACAAGCATCTTGTCTCAACGCAGAAAACACATTTATGCGGATTGAGCCGTATATTATAATGACGTCATCTTAGGAAAATGTCTCTCAGATGACCAGGGTGGTCCTCCTGTCGCTGTGAATGAGTAGGCAGGTCGTCAAGGTATTGTTCAACAATATGTTTTATATCATGAAACGCATAGGAAATAGCACGCTGGAAAGTGGCTCCAGCATTTTTTAAGCCAAATGGTAACTTCCTATATGCAAAGGTTCCCCATGGGCAAATGAATGTCGTCTTGTACTGGTCGGTGAGTAATATCTCAATCTAATTATAACCAGAAAAGCCATCCATGAATGAGAAGACGACACTTCCGGCACAGTTGTCAATAATCTGATCGATATGCGGAGTAGGAAAGTTGTCTTTGGGACAAGCTCTGTTCAAATCTCTAAAATCGATACAGACTCTAATGGTACCCTGCTTTTTATTGACAGGGACAACGTTCGATACCCATTCCATTAGGGGTACGAGATAAATAAACCCAGCTTTGAGAAGTTTCTCTATCTTAGCTTTAATAGTTGTGGCCTTCCATGGATGGACTTGCCTTAGTTTTTACCTGACAGGTTTAGCCGTGGGATATGTTTTAATTTCATGGACCACAATGGATGGGTCTATCCCTGGCATTTCTACATAAGACCATGCAAAAATATTGCAGAATTCTTTGAAAAGTGCCTTGTATATTTCAGATTCTTCTGCTGAGCAGTTCTGCCCAACATGAACATGCTCGATGGTACCAGGCTTGGTTGATATGTCAATCATATTTGTCTAAGTAATGTTGCATAGGTTTCCTTCAGAATCTGTGTCTTTCAACAATATAGGATTTTGAGGTGTGTTGACAATATCAGTGGAAAACTGGGATGCAAAGTCATGGTCTACCGAACTAGTGTTGGGAAAGAACGAGGATCTATGATGGTGATCCTCCCAGATAGGGTCATTCATATTCATGATCTCCATAATGGACTCGTCAGAAGGAAAAGTCTCAGAGAGATAATCCAGAATAGGAAGAGATGGTTCTAACCATTAGGGTAGGTGGTAAGGGTCCGAAGCCACTAGATGAAGTTCATCAGTGTGATCATTGAAAAGGGTTTGAATGATGTTGTACATTTCTTCATGCGGACTCAACGAGGTGGAATCAACAATTTTTTTCCCCTTTGGATCATAATCAAATGACGCAATCCTATTTATTGTCGCTGTGTCTGTGTTAGGAGGAGTGGATGAAAAAATCCCCATAAGGGACGAATCCTTCAACATGCCTACCCCAATCGACTGGTAAGGAGGAGGGGACTGACCTAACATAGGGATATTATTAGCAGTAGAGGTAGTAACATCCAGCATACAGAAATCAAGTTGGTCAATGGTGGAAATTCTCCCTAGATGTGGAAATTGGACTGTTCGAAATACCGTCGAAGCGACAGCATTCATGGCGTAAAACCAATTTCTTCCTAGAAGGAGGTTGTAATCTAACGGGGCGTCTACTACTTATACTTGAATAGAAACAGTTTTTCCCCCAAGCTCGACTGCAAGGGCTGATATGAGACCATGGGGCTAGAAACCTCGTCCATCAAAGGCTTTTAGAGTTGTAGGTGATGTTACAAGCTCGGGAGAGCCGATAGCTTTCCAAAAAGACAGGGACAAAACCGAAGTTGAAGCTCCTTCGTCTAAGACAGTTCTAAAGACCTTATTTCCGACTACTTTCATGATGATTTGGAAAGCAAGTTTGTGAGGTAGTCTAGACTTATAGTTCTCGACATTGAAATGAATCAAATTAGTATTGTCCGAGTCTAAAGCTCCTAATGCAGTTAACAGGTTTTTGCGTCGTGTAGGACAACTTTGGAGAACTTCCAAGGTAGACATTGTACATGGTGCCTGAGCGAGATCTTCAACTACATTATAAAATTGAAAGCTCGGGCATTAGGGTTAAAAACAACCTTCCTAAGAGTACTCTTGGGTGGACGCAAAACCATGTCGAGAGTAGGCTTCTCGATGGTTAGGGGGACAATAGATGAGGATTCGGGAGAACCATTAGAGGGAGCTTTTCCTGAAGAAGAATTGTCTTCTTTCTTGTCTGCGGGTTTGTCGTAACTCTAACTTCGAGTTTGCAAACTAATGGTATCCGAGGAAATCATGCGAATTTCCTCTGAAGAACTAGAGTTTCCCTGATTAGACATGTGGTCTATCAGTTGTTGTTGAGAGGGAAAAGGATCCATGAGAATTGCGGGTGCGGATCAGTTTTCAAAAATTGGGTGATTTCGTCCCAACGGGGACACTCTTTTGTGAAATGGTCACCTCCGCATAGCAAACATGGATATTTTGCTTTTCTTTTCCCTTTATCATTATCGTTGGTGGTTGGTTTTGGATTCTCCTATTGGTTTCCAGGTTTTTTGTTTTTAGCTTGACCTTTCTTTTTATTGTTGTTGAACGTTTGAATACTCTGAATAGAATTGACCTCGGTGAAAACCTTGGGAGTCGAAGGAGTAGCGGTGGCAGTCTGGGGTTGCTTGGTAGGTTTTGCTGCTGACGGGGACTGGATTGAACCAACAATCCCATCAACAGGGACTTCTGCTGGTGGCTTTGCAGGATCGGTGCTTGGGCGAGGAGCTTGAGGAATCAAGTCATACAAAGTTCTGGACTAGGAATAGACCAAGTCCAAATATTGGGCTCAACTAATGGCTTGCTCTTTAGTAACGGCACCTCCCATAGCCACATCTCGGGCAATCGAAGGCAACAAAGATTTAGCAAACCAATCAGCTAATAACTGATCTGGAATAGGAGCCTTAATAAGTCTTCTCCACCTTCTCCACTCATGGATATGATCGGATATGTGGGTGGAGGTGTTATGTTGCAGAGAAGTTAAGAGATTAGTACATGTTTCATAATGGATAGGGAGCTGAAAACGCGTAAGAAATACAGTTGCCAATGAGCCAAAATCCACAAACAAATGTTGCGGAAGTTCAATGTACCATTTCGCGGCTGTACCAGTCAAAGTTCGCTGAAAGAGTCTTAAACAAACTGAATCATCCATAAGGGAGTTTTAATAACACCACAGATGGAATGTCATGACATCATTTTTTGGATCGTCTCCCTACTTCCCATCGAACTTTGGAATGTCCAATGGTAACTTTACCGGAATGGGAGGCCACGAGGGGTTATGTCAAATGGGTTCATTAATCAACTTGGACAAATCAGGAAAGTCCAAAGTTGATAGTAAAGGTAACTGATGATTAGGTTGCACATACTGGTAATATTGATATGGCATATAAGTGCCAGTTTGACCGTATGTAGATTGATAGATAGGTTGTTGTGATGAAGAACTATTGGAAGATCCACTCGCAGGGGGTTGATTTTCGAGATCATGACCGTTAGGACCACCAGGGCCTCTGGGAGGAGGACCACCAGACCCTTCGGGACCCTTGGGAGGTGAACCTATGGAGCCTCCAGAACCACTAGGAGGAGGGCCACCAGACCCTCCAGGGCCATTAGGAGGGAAGCCACCAGGACCATAAGGAGGAGAGCCACCAGGCCCTCCAGGACCATTAGGCCCCCAAGGGGGAGGACCTCCATAAGGTGGTCCTCCGGCACCTCCCGCAACATGTATAGGTATTCCTCCCATAGATGGCATGTAGGACCAGTTAGGTTGCCCCCATGGCATGAAAGTATTACTAAGATATGGAAATCCAGCATAAGACATTCCTATAGGGTTGGGTGGATAATTAATGTTTCCTACAGGTACTTGATTTGCTGTGTATCCATAACCCCAAGAGGTTTGATTGGTTATAGGTTGTTCCCCCAAGGGTTGACCTGAACTGGATGGGAGGTTAACCACATTTGTGTGGGTAGGAGGGACATAAACTGTAGATTGCTCTATACTAGAGGTTTGTCCTTGACTAGGTACAATTCCGGTGCCAGATAACGTAGGTCGTGCTGGGGGTTTCCTCCCGGCACTAGAAGGTAATGATGAAACAGGAATTGAATGTTGAGTCCCAGGTGCGAAAGACCTGGGAGGATTGAGAATAGACATAATATGGGAGGCGATGGGGTTGGTATTTTGACCTAGATTATGTGGAGTCACTGTGCGATCTAGAATCGGTTCAATGGGTCTCATAGAATCGGCAAGTGAACGATATCCCACAAGAACAGTTGCAGAACGTGATGGTGGTGTGCCCAATATGTCATCTATTTTCTTTTCAATCTCCTGTGCACAAAGAATAGCTGCTTGGTATTTTCTACATTCTTCTTCATCTGGTGAAACTTCTTCAGAAAAGTTTAAACGGGTGCCAAATGAGGCAATGGCTTGTCCTATAGAGGTATCCCAAAATGGAGCATTGGGATCGTAATCCAGACGGGTAGTATCATCAACATGACCTTCTTTGGGAGAATGGAACGAAGTATTACCCTGAGAAGGTTGTTGGACCAAGGGAGGAAAGTGTGAAGGATATGGTCCTTCGCTTTCTGCAACCACATTCTCTCCCACTTGGGAGGTGGTAGCAGCTCCTTGGTCGATAGCTTCCATAGGATTTTCTCCTGAAATGGGAATAAAATCAGGTGGCAAGCCCCATACTATTATGTATTTTCTTAGCTCATCCAGTTTGTACAGCTCTTATCTAACCTAGGGTCTCAAAAACTAGAAAACACACCAAAAATTTCCCTACTCAAGCTATAGGCTAAACAAGCAAATTTAAATGACAGGATGAGTTCAGATAGTCAGGTCTCTCACCAGGACTGTCAAGAAGGTGCCACTCATGATATACCTCAAGGGTACGTGCGCAGTAATCTCCCTGAATGTTGTTTTCGGTGTATGGCTCCAAGCAAGATGGCCAAAGGGCTTTTCTCAGATGGATAAGGTATCCTAGTAGGGTCTCCCGATATACGCAAGGTACGTGGGAGCTCAAATCGGTAGCAGTGATGTCTAATGCATAACCATTCACAAGGGGCCTTCCGATATACAATCGAGTACGTGAAGTACCTTTCTATATACCTCAAGGGTACGTGAAAGGCTGTTCGATATACCGATGGAACATGGAAGAATCACGCGAGTCCCGGGATGTAATGCGAACGAGTAACGACAGCTCCTACGCTTAACGACGCTCGAACACGTCTCTAGCCTATCACTCAAATTGCTATGTAAATTTTAACCTATAACTACCGTTAATTTTAAAGTGGACGGTTAGGTGAATGCATGGAATTTTGACAGAAAAAGTAAAACCATGCACTATGCATATGCAAATATTTCACTTTACCGTTAGTGGTATGCCTACCTACGGGAGGGAAAGAGAGTATTTTATTTTGTTTTAAAACCAACAATTCTCAAACAACTATCATGAACAAATCAAAATCAAAGACACGCAACACTTTCCAAACTCATTTCTCTTTTCTGAAAGCAATCAAAAGGGGAAGAGTCTCTTTTCCTAAAAGAAAAACAAGAAGCACATTACATGCATATGCACTCTATTTTCCGATTGTTCTTACAACATAGATAGATCTAACTTAAAACTACACTATTTTTTTATTTGATGAGATAGTACTAATGCAAAAAGAGACAAAAAGAACACAGAGAACCTGAAAGCTTGTGAGGCTAATCAGAGATCCAATGTCTTATGCTCAATAATGATAATGACCTAATCTCAGTCAAACAATTTTATTTTTAACAAGCAAAAAGAAGTCCTCTATGGAAGAAAAATGAAATCAAGATGCTAATCAAATGGTTTTTCTTTCAGTCTTTATAACAGAAATGAAAAGAGATCTCACTACAGCCTAAGCTTTCAAAAAAGAATTCCTTTCACAATCACAACCAACAAACACGGAAGAAAATGAATAATCAGCAAGCCTAGTCTAGCTTTTGAATTCTTCAACCAAACCAATATTTTACCATAGAATTTCAAACCATGAGCATTCAGATTCTAACACACAAGCCTGACAGTGCAGGGCTGAAAGCAAACAAACTCATTTTTTTGCAAAAAATGAGAAAAAACTAGTCTTGGAGCAAGGCCTACCTAGCACCGCACTGGATGGGTCTTGACAGAGCAGTTCTGGACAAGCACCGCTTATGGATAACAGGACTCAGGCGGTGGCACCGCGTATGGCTAACAGAGTTCAGGCGGTGGCACCTCTTGTTGCCAACAGTGCATGAGCAGTTCCCTGAATAGATCCAAAACACAAGGAGAATGAAATATCAAGTTAGAAATTGATCAGATCAAGGCAAAAATTGATGGATTGACAGTAAAAACGAGCATAAAAAGTCGAAATAATTCAGATCTGAAAGTTTCAAACCAAAATTCACTGAGTCAGATGGCAAATCTAACTGAAGAGAGTTGGAGATGGAGCCTAGATTCGAACAAGAGTTCAAAAACTGAGGAATATCAAATCAACTGAGATATGCACTGCTCCCCAGCGGAGTCTCCAGATTTGTTATCAGGAATATTGCACCTTCTGCGGACAGAAGTTGTTCCTCTGGTTTGAATGGTTCAGATCCAGAACAAATGAGTGAATGACAAAGGATGAAGACCTTCCCTGAATATCGTAGACACCTGGAATACTGCTTCGATTCTGAACCTGTGTACCTGCAAACAGATCAAACATGCAAACACATCAAAGCTACCATAAAATCATCTACTTATCCATGTTAGTGACTAGGGAATCTAACAACATGTACATGTGAAATAAAAAAAACAGTAATGTGGGACGAAAATCAGCTTTGCATTAAGAATGTATGGAGAAGCTTACAACCGTTGCCTTAGTGTCGACAAGCCCCTCCATGAGACAAACACTTCATCCCCATAAGCTCCAACTTTGCTCTCTATGCTCTCCAATGACTTGGGCTAAGCGGTCAATCCAACAGCATAACAATACCTCTATAGTTCTCCCTCTCAACTATGGATATGAGCTTGTATTTATAAGGCTCGATGCATACGGATAGTTGAGAGAATTGTGGATGAGGTGGCTCCAAGATCCTATCATGGGGAATCTCGAGCTCAAACTAACCCACAATGATAAGGATAAGGGAGGACACGAGGCTCATGATCTAGAAGCCTCAAGAAACTTCTCTTTTTCCCATTTTACCCAGGGTACCGCTTTTCTTCTCTTATGACAGAGTGGTTTAGTTGAGAAACGCTTTTGGACCAAAGACTATAGGCAGTGGCACCGCTTCTTGAAAACATGATACAGGTGGTGCTAAGCAAGGTACCGCTCATGGGCCACAAGGAAAGTGCGGTGCTAGGTTTTTCCAAGTAGAATTGACAAATAGAGCAAGTTTCCACTCTAAGTGCTGGGATTAAGGGCAAACATGGAGCTTAAGGGTCTTATCACATGGTGGTGACAAGATTTGGGTATAACAACATATTTTCTAGGTTGTACGCTATTCAAATACACTGATAATGCTTTCTTCCAATGGCTTCCAGGTCCTCAGAAGACATGGCTTTTCTTGTGCTGCAGAGGATATTGTTTATGGCAGACCCTTTTCTGGAAGATTTCTACCGAAAGAAGAGGATTTGGGTTTTTTTAATTGTGAAACCATTCCCTATACAGGAACCACTTACGGATCAGATCTATGAATTTCTCATATGTGAAGCTTCCAACTTTATCAGTGTTGTGCTGAAAGTGCCTCGATCTAATAATATTTTCGCTATACGTAGCGTTTAGGTCTTCAATATACTGGTTTGTAGTGCTGCACGAGAATAGTCATGGTGTCTTTCTGTTTTTCCAATGACTTCTTTCATTTTGGTTATAAGATATTTCTGTTTGATAAGCAGCTCTGATATGTTAAAATAAACTACTTTTTGGTGATCTGTAAAGAGATGAGCGCACTCTTAACTACCCCATGCATTTTCATGGTCTCTGGAACTTGAGACAACACTTTCTGTCATCTTCTCAAAACAGGAGGCAGGATATAGCCCTATGTGAATTAATGTCTCCATGTCTTTGTGTTTGTCATTGACTTGGATAATAATATGGTGTAGCACTATATGCTGAGCATTGTTAAAAGTTCACAGATTTTTCTACCTGGCATACATCTTATCCTGTGGAATATATGGCACAACCTTTTCCTCTGGAATATGGCATGCAGTGTAAGAGTTTTTTTTTCAGAAATTGGAGGTTTTTCTTTTCTGTGTGTTGTGTTATTTGGCTTCTGTATTGATGAATTTTGGCATACACCATATAACTTTTAGTGTTGGATGGTGCATCTCATTTTAATCCATTTTGTAATGTTGGGACATGAAACTAAGCCAAATATGTTAAAAATTTAAACATCATTGTCATAGAATCTTGATCATATATATTTTATTTGTTGGTATTGTTTTCTTTATTTCTCTTAACACTCGCATTATCATTGCATATGATTGTTTATTTTTTAAGGTGGTCGATATAATGTGTGCAATGCTTATGTATGTTCCATTACTGGTGTCTAGAAACTTTGTAAGTTGTAATGCCTTATTTCATGTATCAATCTCTTGACCTATGCTTATTGTCAGTGAACACAACTAGCTGTTTAGTTAGTTGCTGCTGTGTTTATTTTACGATTTTTTTTGTCGTTACAAATCAATCAATCATAAAAACTTAAAAAATGCATGTTATGTTTTTCATAATCTTCAAGGAGCAACTTGTCTCTAACATCGAACACAGATGTTTCAAATGATGAAATGGTTGAAGCTGCTAACCACATCCATAGTTCTAGGGTGATTTCAGCTGAATTTTGCATCATCTGTTGGTATTTGTATATTCCATTATTTTCTGATAATGACTAAGATATTTTAGCCTGTTTAGAATTTGACACCTAAAAGTTGATAACAAATTTGCAGGGTCATCTGGAAAGGAAATCGAGAGCAACCAGTAAGGATGTTGCATGGTTAGGTGCCCCAAGGACCTGTAGAAAGCAGTTGACACCTTACCAGTGCTCTATAGCCAGAGTGGAGTTGGGATCCATTTACACTTTGTATGTGTATACATGTACATAGCAGTTAGAGGAAGAATTGGGTGCATTGAATATGAACAACAGCACAAAATCATAAACCTGGAGGGGCATATTAGACATTGGTTTAGTTGGGTCTGTGCTAGCATACTATACTAATGTGTATACATCATTTTCATACTAATAAAACTATACTTACACAATATCCAAACTCCAGAGAGCCCGGCATAACAACAAATGTGCTCAACAGCACAGTTGCAATAGATCCTTCATTGCCTCTCCTCTCAGTGGAACTCATTTTTTTATCAGTCTTCTCCTCGGATGGAATCAATGGCTTGTTGATATCTGCTTGCTCGCTCAGTTCTCCATCCTCTAGATCAATTCTGATCGTTATTGCTGCTATTAACACTCAGCTTTACAACTGATCTTCAAAATAAAAATGAACTTATGAACCAGAGAAGCCTATTAATTCTCTGATACAGTAACAATGCTGGGTATCTTGAAAACCCAATGTTGTTCAACACAATCTGATGGGAAGCCATGGGTGAACCTTGATTTATATAATG
Organism: Pseudotsuga menziesii; assembly: GCA_001517045.1. NCBI lineage: Eukaryota > Viridiplantae > Streptophyta > Pinopsida > Pinales > Pinaceae > Pseudotsuga > Pseudotsuga menziesii. Next base: position 112,221 of record LPNX010257275.1, on the reverse strand, counting down.
ATATCCAATTTTAATATTATTATAGTGTTGGAATCTAGCACTCTCTAAGTAAGCATCACATCCATATCTGCATAAAAATCAGACAACAGCCTGGACCCTACAAATCTTATCAAACGGGTTTCTAACCATGTAAATTATTTCTTGAAGGCACGCCCATGTTCAGGCCTAAAGTTTCACATTAATTCATTCTACACGCAGATGAAACAGAATGCAGACAAAACGGAAATCAAATCCATAAAAGAGTCCCATCTGAATTATTGGCACTCAACATGAAATACAACAGTGTCTTAACAAATAGAATCTCTCAAATTGTTGCTTCTTGTTATTTGGCAGAATGCTTCTTGTTATTGGATCACTGAGCTTTCTCATGTTAAGACACTTGTTGAATTTGGATCACCGATCTTTCTCATGGACCTACATATTTTCAAAAACCATTTCCTCCACTTTGTGTCCATTCATAATAAGCCTTCAATGCTAAGATACAGTCAACAATCTTTGTCGTAGAACCCAACTGGAAAATGAAAAAATTAACATTGTGAATTTGTCGTAGAACCCAACTGGAAAATGAAAAAATTACATTGTGAATTGTATTTTATAATTATGAATTCTTCTCCTGCAAGAAAAATCAAAGTTTCTGCAAAAATCAAAATCTATAAAAATTAAAATCAAAGTTTATAAAAATTACGCAAAATTTATAAATAAAAATCAAAGTTTATAAAAATAAGGCACCTCCTGCAAGAAATCTGCAACAGCTTTCCTCTCGGGGTATTTAAATCAAAGTTTCTAATCCGGCATCTTGCAATGCGGGTTGCAGGAGCTGGAAATTTATTATTTGCAAGTTTTCCATCCCGCAACCCACATCCCGAAATTTTGGAATGCGGGATGAGGGAGCAGTTTTGTAAGATTATGTGTCATCCTGCAACCCGCATCTTGAAATTTTGGGATGCGTGTTGCGGGATGGAAAACTTGCAAATTATAAATTTCAAGCTCCGACAACTCGCATTGCGGGATGCGGGATGTGGGATTAGAAACTTTGATTTAAATACACCGAGAGGAAAGGTGTTGCAGATTTCTTGCATTAGGTGCATTTTTTTTCCGGCACACCCATTAACTATGAAGGATCTTAGATACATTGTGAGCCAAAATAAGTCTTTAAAATGGATAACGAAGGTTTAGATTATGAACAAAAATTTTCAAATTTGAGCTCCTCCCATGAAGGACATTAAGTGTGAATATGCTTGTTACTACGTCTTTATCTTCATATGTGGATTGAAAAATATAGTGAACCAATTTTAGTGAAATCTTAAAATTTGGAGATGAAGAAGTTATATTTGATAAGCCCAGATACAATGTAATTGAGTCATGTATCATAGTAACATAAGGGTTGATAGGTTGCAATGCTAATATGTTTATTACTCAGCCTTCCCCTTCATATGTGGATTGAGCAATATAGTGAACCATTTTTAGTGAAATCTTAAAATTTGGAGATGATAAAAGATATATTTGATAATCACACTTATAATTGGGTTCTGTCTCACACTAGCATAAAGGTTTTTTCATTGGTTGCAGTGTGTATTGCTTATTACTCAAAATTTCGCTTCATATGTGAATTGAAAAATATTCATTGGTTATAGTGTTGATATGCTTGTTACTCAACATTCCCCTTCATATGTGAATTGAGAAAATACCATGAACCAGATTTAGTAAAATCTTAAAATTTGGAGATGGGAAAGACTTATGATAATCATAGTTATAATGGAAATATAATTGAGTGGTTGTACTTTGGAGATGCTAGTTACTCAACTTTCCCCTTTATATGTGAATTGAAAAATATAGTAAACCAAATTTAGTGTACTCTTAAAATTTGGATATGAGAAAGGTATTTTTAATATCTATATGATAAGCAAAATCATAATGGAGTTATAATTGAGTGTTGTCTCATACTAACATAAAGGTTGATCAGTTGCAATGTAAATATGTTTGTTTTTTAGACATAAACGGTTATAATATATTAAGGTGGTATAACCACAGAAACTGGCTCACTATACAAAAATGCCCTTGTGTGAGCGGAAAAGCAAGTCAACAACCATGTCATTTTTATCAGCGCCCTTATGAAACCGGCAAAGTAGGTCCAAAACACCCAGATGGGTCACAGAGACACAACTAGAAATAGTAAGTAACGGGAGAATAAACTACTAGAATCCTACAGAGACCACAACTTTTTACAAAGTAATAGACAAGAGACAACATATGAGCTTTAAACAGACACCTACAGAAGAAAACTAAAACCGCAAGCTATGTGAATTTCCCAAAGGAGCGAGCAGAGGAACCTGAATTGCTCGCATTTTCCAGTTTGACCACCTTGACCTCGAGTTTGTCAATTTTCACTTCCAATCCTGGTAACATACTAAGAATTGTCGATTCGGACTTTCTGATTTTGCGCTTGAGTTCTTTTCATAGAAAGGCCAAATCTCCTTCCACATTGCCCAGTGTTCTGCCACCTTTGGTATCAATGATGTCCACTGATTCTTTGAGCTTCACCACCTCCTCCCGAATGTCAAAATCACCAAGAGGCCTCACCGCCTCCTCCCGAGCATCGAATTCACCATGAGTTGGCCTTGAAGACCCCATCGACTCAGAATTGGCCATAGAAACTCTATCACGCAGCTTTGTTCTGGGGCGAATGCGAAACACAATTCGAAATTTATGCAGACCAGCCAAAAGACAATGCCTTTTCCTTCCAAATTTCTGAGGATTATAACCCTGCATCCCATGCTCGAAGTCGCCATAGCACCTAGTATAATCATAGCCTCCATTAATGTGCACATACCCTTCCAATCTCCCAACAAGTCGACGAGACTTCCTCCCTCCATTTCGCCTGCACTGAGCGTCCTGAGTACCAAGTGTTCCCACGAGACAGCACATGACCCCCACACGTCGAAATATTTCCCAAGCCCTGTAATGTTGTCACCTGCCCTACGCATGATGACCCCACACGCATTAAGCACGCCCACGTCACCATGATCCAGCCTCGGTCCTATGGATGAGGGCAAAAAATGAAATTCTTGTTGATTTGGATGGAGCCAGGGCTTAGCACGGACCCAAGGTTTGCTGCTAGGAGTCTGCCTACTTATTTTGCGCTCTCAACACATGAAAAAACTCGGTTTTGTGGAAAGAACGGGTGAGGCATCGAATCTTAGATAATATTTGCTTGAACTATAAGTTGTTAGGAAGATGTCCTTCAGCCATTGCTTAGGTCACAAGCCTAGAATCTCCCAACACAATGAGCTTAGTAATTCCCTTGTTCTTGGCAATCACCAAACCTTGCCACAGGGCTAAGGCTTCGACAATGTTATTTGTCTCAGGCCCAAGACCCCAGGCGAAGGTAGTTTCTAGAATGTCGTTCGGGGTGAATAAAACCACGCCCCCCCTGCTGCACCAGCAATGTAAATATGTTTGTTACTCAGTTTTTCCCTTCATATTTGAAGGGAAAAATATCTTGAACTAGTTTTAGTGAAATCTTGAAATTTAAAAATTAGAAAAGTATATTTGATATTCACAATTATAATGAAATTATACAAGTGCCTTAACAAATAATTTCGAAATCTCTCAACTTGTTGCTTCTTATTATTTGGCAAAATGCTTCTTGTTATTGGATCATCGATCTTTCTCATGCTAAGACACTTGTTGAATTTGGATCATCGATCTTTCTCATGGACCTGCATATTTCCAAAAACCATTTCCTCCACTTTGTGTCCATTCATAATAAGCCTTCAACGCCAAGATACAGTCAAAAATATTTGTCGTAGAACCCAACCAGAAAATGAAAAAATTAACATTGTGAATTTTTCGTAGAACCCAACTGGAAAATGAAAAAATTAACATTGTAAATTGTATTTCATAAATATGAATTCTTCTCCTGCAAGAAAAATCAAATTTTCTGCAAAAATCAAATTTTTTGAAAAAAAATCAAAGTTTATAAAAATAAGGCACCTCCTGCAAGAAATCTGCAACACCTTTCCTCTCGGGGTATTTAAATCAAAGTTTCTAATCCCGCATCCCTTAATGCGGGTTGCAGGATCTTGAAATTTATTATTTGCAAATTTTCCATCCCACAACCCGCATCCCAAAATTTCAGAATGCAGGATGAGGGAGCAGTTTTGTAAGATTGTGTGTCATCCCACAACCCACATCCCGAAATTTCGGGATGTGGATTGCGGGATGGAAAACTTGCAAATTATAGATTTCAAGCTCCCGCAACCCGCATTGTGGGATGCGAGATTACAAAATTTGATTTAAATACGCCAAGAGGAAAGGTGTTGCATATTTCTTGCAGGAGGTGCGTTTTTTTTCGGCACACCCATTCACTATGAAGGATCTTAGATACATTGTGAGCCAAAATAAGTCTTTAAAATGGCTAACGAAGGTTTATTATATGAACGAAAATTTTCAAATTCGAGCTCCTCCCCTGAAGGTTCATTTCCTATTCAATTTCAATTCCTTTCATAATTGAGACAAATAGTGCCTAGACAATTAGGTGATACACCGAGACACAAAATCGAGGCATCAATTTATCCATTTGCACAAAGCAACGGGATTCTAGAGGTGTTTGAAACATAAAACCTATCAATCAATTTATCAACTTATCAATTTAATATTAATTATCAATTTAATTTAATATTATATTATTAATTTACCATTTACCATTTACCTTTAGCTTTCTGCAAGGTAGAGTTTCCGCAATCCACAAAGGTAAATTGATAATCAATTTATTACTTTACCTTTCAAAATGCAGAAAGGAGAAAGGTAAATTGATAAATTGATTATCAATTACCTTTCCACTTTCTATAGCATATACTAAAGTACTCCTATACTGAACAGGTTAAGTTGTTCAAATGTTGGATAAGTTGCAGTTTTTTAATATAAATTTTATGGAGAAAAGATTTGAAATTGTCGGATTGGATAACTGATTGTTGAAGTTCAGAATTTGTGAATGAACTATCACACAAAAAGACATCAAAACTAAAAAACGAATGTCCAAAATAGCAAATGAAAGTCCAAGAGCCATAAACTTCATTTTAAAGGTGGAGATTATACACATGTTTGTTGAACACTTAATTTTTAAAACCCAGCATTTTTTTAATTTTTTAAGTAAATTCAAGATGCGTATTCCAACATTATGAAGGTACATAGGCAATATAAGTCACAACCCTTTTTTCATAGTTTTGCGACATATACATAAATACTATGTGTCCAAATACAAACATGTCGTTTTTCCTTTTTCAATTTTCGACAATTCGGTACTCGGAAATCTATGTTGTATGTTTTGCAATATGGAACATGCTATATTCCAATATCAAATTTTGTAACATAAGCATAAATGATATGTGTTCAAGTAGAAACATGCCAATGTTTCTATTTCCGAAATTTCGAAATTTGAAATCTCAATTTTCATGCTTTATTTTCACTGTTTATACTTAAATAAAGTATTTCAATGCATATCAAAATAACGAAATAGATGATAACAATTTAAAATATGTGCAGTGTCGTTGTTTGCAAAGTGAAAATGAAAAATTTTGCAAAGAACAATATTAGCGAATGTTGTAAATAGCTAAATGTTAAATGTGAATATGTTTTGGAATGTCAAAACTCGAAAATCGGAAATTTGTTAAATAAGAGAAAGATCATCTTATTTTTATAAATGGACACTCAATTTATACACAATGATAATGTTGAACTAGCTAAAACATGGAAACATTTCGATAGGTTTTGGTAGGTAAATTTGCAATCGTTGTAGAGGTGAAAAGCTTGCAACTCTGAAGAATGCTTTAGTAGTGTAAAAGACTTGATGTTGAAAAGAGTTGGAATGGAAAGATGCTGAGTTGGGGAATTTCGCTGTAGAGAAATATCCATCTGTCAGAAAGAGCAAAGCATTTCATATCCTGCTTAAAAATATATAGCATAGTAGCATATTAGGAAATCCTGAAGAATAACTTTGTTGCACTTTCATTATTCATGATGATGGAAAACAATTGGGAAGAAGGGTAAACAAATAATGATACCCTTTATGTAAGTTGCAATGAGTAGAGAAATATAAGGAAATTTGTAATCCTCACCAATCCCTTGTCTCTCCAGAAACTATAGGCCTTTCGTTGGAAGTAGCAGTGTGAACTTATCTTCCCATTCCGCGCTTTGATATCATCATGTTGTGAGTTTTTTCTTTGGCGGCCATGAGAGTGGAAGTAATGACGCTGACGAGTGCAGTTTTTGTGCATATACAAAATCATAAATGAGGTCCAAATGATTTTTTCCTCAATAGGAGGGTCTATTTATTCACTGTATCTTACAAATGTTATCATGAGTTCAAGAATTTTATGACGTAATATATATCTATAACTTGGTATTAATGTGATATGTATATACTTCCCTTATCTCCTACAGCACACGAAAGGTCACTTAAACCATGATATGAAAGCTTAGAATGGGAGCGGAATCTGAGATGTCAAATATATTAGATTTGGAACATTCGGTGTTTGGAGTGGGTGATAATGACAATGATTTAATGATCAAGCAAGATAGTTCATATATATTACGTCATCATAGTAATCGTAGAAGCGACTGTTACCCTCACCTGTTGGCAGCCTTAAGTTATCCCATAGTGCGTAAACTTGACATTTGTCACTTTACCGATGCCTTCTTATGATGGTTTAAATATATCCTTGTTGCTTAATCATTATATATATGTGAAATTTCTTGCTTAATCATTAAATCATCGTCAATATCACGCTCTCCAAAGACCAAATCTTTCAACTTCAACATATTTCACATCTTGGATTCTCCTCCCATTCTAGTCTTTCATATCACCGTTTAAGTGACATTTCGCGGTCTCTAAGAGATAAGGGAATTATATACATATCACATTAATCCCAAGTTATAGATATATACTACATCATGAAAATCCCGAACTCATGATAGCATTTGTAATATTTAGTGAATAAATAGAGCCTCCTACTGAGCCAAATATCATTTGGACCTCATTTATGCTTTTTATATGCACAACTCGAAACGTCACTTGAACGTATTGAAATATTATCACGTCATCATAGTAATCGCAGAAGTGACTGTTACCCTCACCTGTTGTCAGCCTTAAGTTATCCCATAGTGCATAAACTTGACATTTGTCATTTTATCAATGCCTTCTTATGATGGTATAAATATATCCTTGTTGCTTAATCATTATATATATGAAATGTCTTGCTTAATCATTAAATCAACGTCAATATCATGCGGTCCAAATACCAAATCTTTCAACTGCAACATATTTCACATCTTGGATTCTCCTCCCATTCTGGTCTTTCATATGACCGTTTAAGTGACATTTCGCGGTCTCCAAGAGATAAGGGAATTATATACAGGTCAGATTAATCCCAAGTTATAGATATATACTACATCATGAAAATCCCGAACTCATGATAGCATTTATAAGATTTAGTGAATAAATAGAGCCTCCTACTCAGCCAAATATCATTTGGACCTCATTTATGGTTTTTTATATGCACAAAAACTGGACTCTTGAGCGTCATTATTTCCCCTCACATGGCTGGCGAAGAAAAAAATGCCAACATGGTGATACCAAAGGCCGAAATGGGAAGAGATGGGAAGATAACTTGGGAGTTATACTTTCGAAGAAGGGGCTATAGAAGAAAGGAAGTGCAAAAACATATGGAAATGGTCGCACTTTAGCTAGGAAAACGTATGGAAATTTAGCTAGCAAAACGTATGGAAATGGCTGAGGATTGTAGTGCAGATGAATGTCCAACACATCACTTTGTAGCATTACGATTTGGTGTTTACTACCTTTTTTGTATTATGAAAATAATGATTATTGACGCATTTTTTTCTTTTTAAGCTTCTTCAACATTGTCATTGTGTATAAAACACTTTTGTCTAAGTTCAATGAGCAAAATTCCAAAGAATGAGGGTTGTGGAGTTCCTATTGTTTTCGTTTGGTTTGTGTCTACCCGCAACCCGCATCCCGGAAAATGCGGAATGCAAGCTGCGGAGCTAATTGAATAAAGTTTGTACTATATTGCGTTCCCGCATCCCGCAAGCCGCAGGTTGCGGGATGCGGGTTGCGGGACAATTAATAAACTTGATTGCTTATAACATCAATCTTAATAGTTTATGGTTAAACTTGGGGTTATAATATTTCACCTACATTTCAATATCATTTGGACTTTGAACAAGAGACCGAGACTAATATTGTGTAGTCAATAATGGGCAATGGTAAAGAAAATCATAATTTACTTTATGTAAGCGATTTAACTAACAACCCAAGATATGAAAGCATTTGTTAAAGCAATTCTCTGATGCAAACCTTAGTGTCTCTCAATTAATTCATTTAAGAAATTATTTCAAGGTCTTTTTGTTTAATTAGTGTGTTTTTTTAGTACTTAAGAGAATAAGGTAATTATTTCAAGTTTTATTTGTTTCAGTAATGGCTCTTCCACTTTCATTTCTACACAATCAGGGGAGCAGATGAACTGATTCAATAGATAGACGAGTGGTCAACGCTATAAGTTTCTGTAATTTTATGCTAACAGAGATGCAAAATCATTATAATTATTTTCGATTATAAATTTTGGGGTTTTGATTTTCGATTATGAATTATACAACAAGTAAGAAAAATTAACTGACAGCAAGTTAAAAGTAACGCGTACAATGAATATGCCAAATATTTGCAAATAATAATAAATTCCAAGTTCCTGTAACCCGCAACTCGAAGATTGCGGGATGTGAGTTTCGCGAAATATTAGAGGGTTTGACACAGAATACTTACATAAATTACTCCACATCCCGCATCTGGCAACCACAAATATATAGATGCGGATTGTGGGATGCATGTTGCGGGTTCGAAAGTCACCTTCCGGACTTTTGAAAGTTGCAATTCTTTACTTTCCCAGGTTCCACACATAGCTAATTAATATTTTTATTGTGTGTGTGAGTTGGTCACCCCGCATCCCGCATGTCGCATATGTGGTATGCGGGTTACGGGAATAATTGAATAAACTGCTAACGGTTTTGTGATCCTGCATCTCCCATCCCGCATCGCGCATCCCGCATATGCGGTATGCGACTAATGGGAATATTTGAATAAACTGTTAACAGTTTTCTGATCCCGCATCCCACATCCCATAATCCGCATGTGCGGGATGCAGTGTGCAGAACAGTTCAATAAAGTTTGAAATCATAATAAGATCCCGCATTCCGCAGGCCTAATCTCAACCGTTCATTTATCTTAATCCTATGGTCCTAATGAAGTTGGAAAATTCTATATATATTTTCATATTTTGTGATTTATTTACCATTTTTAGTGTTGTAAATTGCTAGATATTAGCTTTATTTGGTTCTCTTGATCCCATTTTCAAGGGAATTGATTCTTTTGTAATAGTTATGTAAGGGGTAATCTTCAGATGTATTAGGGACTTTTCGAAGGGGAAATATTTGGACAAGAAACTGAACATACCTCTGTGTACTTGAGGTTTATGTAATTTCTTATAGAACTTAATTTAAAAACAGTATTGATATCATTTCACATCTCTTGTTATTGATTTGATTAAATTTCTTTAACAGATCATGGTTTTTCCTGTTTCAGATAGATCAATATCTCTGCTAGTGTCTTGCAATTAATGGATGCATTTATGAATAACTTTAATTTCTCTCTGTTACTAATTCATGCATTGATGAAGCTTGAAAAGAATTTATTTTGTTAACTGTCTTTATCTATTTCTACAAATGATTCAACAGTGAAAGTTAGAAAGATAAACATGCTGATTTTTTAATCAATGTGCATTTTATGCTTGCGAAGGACATTTCAATGCGGCATGCGGGTTGTGGGATGTCCGACTCACGCACACAAAATATCTCTGCATCCTACATTTTGCGGGATGCGGGATGATAAAAATATCGAAGTTTTTTGTTGCGTGTTCCTGCAACAACAACAAAATAAAAGCATGATAGTTAATAAAATTTAGATAGAGGTTGTGATTTATTTCTATTCTCTTTTTTCACCTGTGAGAGAGGTTGTCATTTATTTCCATTCTCTTTTTTCACCTGTGAGAGAGGTTGTCATTTATTTCCATTTTCTTTTTTCTTCCATGAGGAAGGATCTTATTTCTTGCCTCTACTGTATTGTTGAATTTTGTGTTGTTTAAATTATTGTTCTGATTTAGCATTTTAATCTAGCGAGGTGACCAACTCACACACATAATAAAAATTTTAATTAGCTAAGTGTGGAACCTGGGAAAGTAAAGAATTGCAACTTTCAAAATTCCGGAAGGCGACTTTCGAACCCGCAACACGCATCCCACAATCCACATCTATATATTTGCGGTTACGAGATGCAGGATGTGGAGTCTTTTATGTAAGTATTCTGTGTCAAACCCTCTAATCTTTCTCGAAACTCCCATCCCGCAATCTTCGGGTTGTCGGTTATAGGAACTTGGCATTTATTATTATTTGCAAATATTTAGCATATTAATTGTACACATTACTTTTAACTTGCTGTCAGTTAATTTTTCTTACTTCTTGTAAAATTTATAATCGAAAATCAAAACCCCAAAATTTATAATCGAAAATAATTATAATGATTTTGCATCTCTATTACCATAAAATTACAGAAAGTTATAGCGTTGACCACTCGTCTATCTATTGAATCAGTTCATTTGCTCCCCTGATTGTGTACAAATGAAAGTGGAAGATCCATTACTGAAACAAATAAAACTTTAAATAATTACCATTATTCTCTTAAGTACTAAAAAAACACACTAATTAAACAAACAAGCCTTGAAATCATTTCTTAAACAAATTAATTGAGAGACACTAAGGTTTGCATCAAAGAATTGCTTTAACAAATGCTTTCATAGCTTGGGTTGTTAGTTAAATCGCTTACATAAAGTAAATTATGATTTTCTTTACCATTGCCCATTATGGACTACACAATATTAGTCTCGGTCTTTTGTTCAAAGTCCAAATGATCCTGAAATGTAGGTGAAATATTATAACCCCAAGTTTAACCATAAACTATTAAGATTGTTGTTATAAGTAAGCAAGTTTATTAATTATTCCGCAACTTGCGGGATGAGGGAATGCAAAATAGTACAAACTTTATTCAATTAGCTCCACAGCTCGCATTCCGCATTTTGCGGGATGCGGGTTGCGGGCAGACACAAACCAAACGAAAATAATAGGAACTCTGCAACCCGCATTTCCGCACATTGCGGGATGCGGGATGCGGGTTGATTAACAATCACACATATATAAACTCTCCCGCATCCTGCATTTGCGGGATGCGGGATACGGGTTTGAAAAATTAAATATCAAATGAAAAGTTTCCCTCACTCCGCAAGTTGTGGATTTGCGGGAAAACAAATCATAAACAAAAATTCATCATTCTGCATTCAAAACAAACCATAAAATTCATCACAGTTGTCTACCGAAATATTTTTCAAGAAGACATTCATATCATTGTAGATAGCTATACTCAATTTAAATGTCAATATATTTCAATAAAGATTAAATACATATTCAACAATAAGGTCTTTCACTTCAACAACTATGACTATCTTGACTTATGCCCACCTACAGAGCAACAACATTACCATACACTATAATGTGAATGAGCTTAACATGACCCTACCTACATTTAACACCCACACTAGGCTCAAACAGTCGTTTGTCTATTGATTCAGCCACGTGTCCTTCCCTGCCCGTGTGTTTCGTGCTCAACGGTGCCTTTTTGCATGGCTTCCTACTGCCAAACGACTTTATGTGATTTTTGTAATCACCCTTGTCCACAATTCCCCTATGTGCTAGTAACATTGTTGTATGAGGACTCTTGGAGACAATCACTCTTGTTCTCCTCACCTCCCATGAAATAGGCTCTCCAACAGGTAATACAGTGGAGTATGTCCTGAACTTAGTCACCACCTCAGAGAAAATTAGCAAGTGGGAGTTACAAATGAGGTGATGAAGACTTCGGACACCCGGGACGCCAGTACGAGCATTCGCTCTAACTGCCTGTTGCTGAATATGGCCCCCATGCAATAGAACTTTGGAAGTTGTGACCTCTTCGAGGATTTCTTGGGACACACTCCAGCGACAGGAAAATATTCGTATTGTGCAGCTGGAAGTATTCCTATTTGGAAATATTCAAGGTGCATCACATCCAGGCCCTGATGGTTGGAAATTTCCCGATGCAAAAAACCAGGATGATAAAGGAACATAATTTCATATTCGCCAACCATCAGTACCCCCTGACAAATGAGCTTCTGGAACCATATAGCCATTGCTGTCTAAAAGGAAACTCAAGCCCTCACGTAATTGAGCACTTTTGGCCTTTCTCTCAGTGCTCATTCATCCCCGTTTTTCAGCAGCTCCAGACGATGGCGCTATATAGGGTGAACCAGACATACCAGAAAATAACTTACCAGCATAGCTGCACACTTGACAACTGGCAATCATAACAATAGTACAAGTGACAAGTGAACGAGAATCTTCACTCCTTGCAGAAAATCCAATCAAGTTATCTCCTCTGATATTCAATTATCATACTGGCCATGGATAAGACCTTAGGTGTTCTCGCGCGTTGCTGCCCAGGTGGGTCAAGGCATTTGAACTTGACCTTCCTTGCCCTTTCGCAAATGCTGCAGGTGGGATAAGAACGAATTCGACTGGTCGCGCTTATTTGCTTCATGTAAAGGCAAGATTTACTGTTTCAAATATCTAAATTTCATGATGGATCCTCGGATTTGGGACAGCAGACGATAGTGGGAACATAATCTTGACCTATGGAATGTTACGAATGGCGTCTGGGGACTCAATTACTGGTCAGAAAAAACATATCATACGTGGGAATGTCCTTTCTGTACCAGGTTCATTGGGAGATTTTGTCCACGCTGAGAGATTTGGTTCATCAGCCGATCTTGAACCACATATATTTCATTTGCTTCTCCAGTTATGTTCACCGTGGATCAGCTTCTTATCAATATCTGCACAATTTAATTAAACATAATCAACATAGACCCTCGATCTGCAACCTGCCTTCTTCTTGACGACCCCATCGTGGGTACAGTTTATATTTCGCCAAGCTGGTCCGATTCAATCCATCGCACAAATCTCATCTGCGGACTACTTTCGATCCCTCAATCAAACATTAAATAACATATATACCGTCCATCATTATCCTGCTAAACTTTCCCGAAAAGCGCATCCCACAATTTCTGGGTTGCGGATTGCAGAAACTTGAACTGTATTATTATTAGTTGCAACTTTCGGCATAATCATTGTACACGTTAATTTTAGGTCACTGTCACTTGGTCATTTATTATTTCTTGCACACTTTATAATCCAAAATCGAAACCCCAACAAAAAATTATTTATAAATGTCTTAACCTAAAATTTCAAAACTCAATATTAATATGGACTCTCCCGAGGTAAAAAACAAAGGTTAGCTTGCGAAAAGACAGAATATTTTTACCCTCTCGACATTTTTTTGCACCTCTTAGTGCAAATGCTAGTTTAAATGGTGTGAAGTAGATAACTCATCATTTAAAAGGTGTGAAGTAGATAAAGAGTTAGAAGTGGAGATCAAAAGTAAACCAAGAGATTATAGATTTATTTTTTTGTTTTGTTTTTCTCATATTTATAAGTACATATATTGTTTTATTAAAATTTTAAAAGAGGTAGTTGTTAGAAAAATACAATTATAAAAAGAGCATTTTTTTATGAATTGTTGTTAACATCTCCATTTTAAATGACTTTTAGCTAATATGTATCACTTATACCTCATTTTAAAAAGAAAAATATGATTACATACAAACAAAACAAAACAAAAATCAATAGAACATATTTTGAATTTAATTGAAAATAATAAAGAAGGTCAGAGACATCTTGTTAATTTTATGTGTTTTTCGTAAACTGTATATCTTATTTGCATAATCTGGTTGGAAATTTTTAAAATCTAGGTTACAGCTGTCAAGTTTTGGAATTTTGGGTGCCTCAAGGGTTTCAAAGGGTGTTGAATTCATTTCTACCATCAAAATTGGGATTAAAACTCGATTAAATTTTGATTTTTCAAAATAAAAAAATTGGCCCATTCAAGGAAAAAATGGTTGTCCAGTCCAAATTGTTAATTTTTAGACGTCTCCTATCTTTTTGAGATATAAATGTTTTATAGATAGTGGATAGTAGTAATTATAGTACATCAAGATTTAAAGAGATTAACTAATTAATAGTATAGTAATCCATTATATAGATTCTCTTATTTTTTCCTCCTTTCATATGTCCATCTATAATCATCTAATTACAAGTATAGGTTTTGTTTGCTTCTAGATGGCTTCTAGGCTCAGTGTAGAGGCAATCTCTTGAAAAATACAATTATGGAAGATGGTTCACTATTTTTCCCAAATGACAAATTGTTTTAATATATTAGACATCAAATATAATTGAACAACATGCCATAATTTTTTTATGCTAGTAATGACGGTTTTTTAATTCTTGTTAGCACCTCCATCCTAAATGACTTCTAATATAACATAGTTTCAAATTAATTGAAAAATAGCAAAGAAGGTTAGATATACCTTGCTTATTTTATTTGCTTTCCCTAAACTAAATATTTTACTATGATAAAAATTATTTGTGGATATGTGAAAGGTAGCATGCCGAGTACATCAAAATTCAAAAATGAAAATTGTTTAATGAAAATATTAACATTCATACAAAGGAACAACAATTTTTAACGTTTATAGGATAACAAGGCCTTGGCTTTCAGCAATTTAACTCCCCCTACCTCGACAACATTGCTTCCTCTATTGAAGAACCTGACCTTGAGGAATAAGCTATTCTGAGTGAAAATTGTTGCAACTATCGGTATTTGTGCAGATGGAATGCACACTGTTCTGACAGGAAATAATACAATTAATTTTATGGTATATGGAGTGGGGATCTGCCTTCCCCTCCTCCCTCTGTCGATGTTGAATCCTTCAGGAATATAATCACTGCGCAATGGAATAAATTGATGTCAAGATCTCTCCCCAAATTCGTTGAGAAACTGGAATCGGTTCCCGTAATAGCCCTACCGTCGGATCAACCCATGCGAATAGTAGTTTCTCTAGCAAATCGGGCCCTTGTAGATCAATTCATCGGACTCTGCCCCTCCACGAGAACAATCGATAGCTGGATTCAAAAAAACTGGAGGCTACTAATCATCAATAGTGTCATTTTCTATGTAGTTGGAAGGGGGTTCTTCGTCTTTGAATTTATCACAAACGAGGATGGGGATCTGATTTTTAGAAATGGACGTTATTTTATGTGATTGGAGGGCCTGTATCTGAACCGATGGAAGACTAAATTTGACCCAACAGTGGATGTACCTAAAGCAGTTCCAGTTTGGGTGTGTCTTCCCAATCTGCCAATACATTGCTAGAATTCATCGTCTCTGCAAATTATTGGGAGCAAACTAAACTAATATATCGATAAGGCAGATCCAAAAGACCAATATTCCTGTGCTCAGATCTGCATGGAAATAGATCTGGAATTCGGATTACCAAAATCCATTAAGTTAACACTCGAAGATTGACATCATTTTCAAAAATTAGACTATGAACAATTTCCCTTCAAGTGCAGAAGTTGTCATTGGTATGGACACTTCCACAAGAATTGTCCAAAATCCCCCCCTGCCAAGGAGAAAGAAACAAGAGAAGGGTGGCAGCAAGCAAAGAGATTGAAAGCGAATCCCAAAACAATTAACAGAAGGGAAGGAAAAATTCCTAAACCTTCGATGAACAATCCCGGTAAGCGGTTGAAGATTCAGAAAGATCAAAACAAAACTAGGAATAGATTTGTGGTTTTGGAAACCCAAGAAAATGAAGTGAATGTTATTGAGGAGGCCACTGAGAAGCAACCAAATCCAGAGGACAAGGTAGCCACCTCTACAGAGTATGGGGAACTTCCTGAAAGTCAAGATTCGGAAACAGAGGAAGAATTCTCAGAGGAAGAGGAAAGAGAAGCAAGTACTTCTCAAGCTACCCCAAAACAGACTACTAGAGGAAGAAAAACTGAGAAAGAAAGAAGAGAAAGAGATACATACATGGAAAAGCTCCAAGGCTCTTAGCCAACTCTATAGAAAATTTTAAATACCATATCTACTAAACAACAAGGCCAATCTCCCAAGGAGCCTCCTCCAATCCTAAGAGTAAATAATGAAGATAATTTCGTGGAATAGTAGGGGATTCTGAAGTAGAATCAAAGAAGAAGCTATGCACGATTTGATTCATATGTCAAGTCCCGAAATCCTGTTGATCCAGGAGACCAAATTGGAGGAAACTGATTTCCTCCAAGCAAACAATTTTTTTTGGCAAAAAGGAGCAGGATCCACTGTCAGTGCCAAAGGAGCCTCTATAGGACTGCATACACTCTGGGACTCCTCCAAATTCGATCTAGCTCTTTCTGAAACTTGGACCCATTGGATATTCACTCAACTTATGCATAAAGAGATGGGGCTTCAAGATTGTCTCTTTAATATCTATGTTCTTGTCCTCTTTTATAAAAAAGAGATATTGTTGGGATCTTATCAGTGATTATTTGAATACTCGTCAACTGGAAAATATAATTTGTGGGGGGGATCTAAATCTTACCCTTGCCCTTGAAGAAAGAAAAGGGGGATCCATAGTCAGGGACCTTGCCCGGGAATTGGTAGAGGATCTAATTATGGACTAGAACCTATAAGATATAAATCCCACGCATGGAAAATTTACTTGGACTAATACGAGGTTGGGGCCTGCACCCATTGCAGACCAATTAGACATATTCTTAGTCCATAACTCCTTTATGTTATATGCTCTCAATGTTGTTTCTAAGATCCTCACACACACTGTTTAAGACCACAAACTCATCCTTCTTGAGTTCACTACGGATCAAAATCTGGGTCCTATACCTTTTCAGTTTAGTCCCTCCTAGATCCAACAAAAAGGATTTCATGATTTGGTTCTTCAAGTATGGAATGAACTAGTCTTTGGATCTCCTTTTTTGTCTGGGAACAAAAATTAAGAAGGCTAAAAAAAGCCCTAGAGAATTAGGCCAAAGCCAAAAAATCCCCTCTCATGCATCGTCTTAAAGCTCAACAGTTGTTGGAACAGGATTAGCTAAAACTAGAAGAAAGTATTGTGACCCCGGCTCTTTTGGATCAAGAAGCATCTCTCCAACGCTCCCTCCATCATGCATATAGAGTGGAAGAATACTTTTGGACACAAAAATCAAGAAGCTTGTGGCTTCAAGCCGAGGATAAGAACACTAGCTACTTCCACAAACAAGTAGAGGCTCGGAAGCAATTTAACTCTATTAAGGAAATTCAACATCAAGATCAAACAATCACGAATTTTGAAGGAATCAAGCAGGATGCCCACATCCATTTCAAAGGTTTATATACTGAGGATTCATCGGCCCAAGCATAAATCAATCATTATCTCTTAAACTTGATACCCTCTAAACTACAAAAGGAAACGAATCAGATCCTATATGCCCCTGTCACTAGGAAAGAAATCAAAACGACCCTAGATAACATGGACTCTGATAAAGCATCGGGCCCTGATGGGTTTACAGCAAGATTCTTCAAAGTCTGCTGGTCAGTTATCATTAAACACCTGCATAGCATGGTGGTGAAATATCAGAGGTGTAGCAAGATAGGTGGGGGCACCAACTCATCCTTCTTAGCTCTTATTCCCAAAGAGAAAGGAGCAAGTTCCTTTCACGGATTCAGGCCAATCTCGCGTTGCAACATTGGCTACAAAATCATAATGAAAGTTATAGCTAACAGAATTAAAGGAATCCTTCCGACACTTATACCTGCATATCAAGGTGGTTTTATTAAGGGAAGGAAAATCACAAATAACATTATACTGGTCCAGGAAGCTATCCACTTAAAAGCATCCCTCGACATGAAAAAGGTATGGTTATCAAACTAGATTTAGCAAATGCTCTTGACAGAGTTCAACATAACGTTTTGTTTCAGGTAATGTTGCGATTTGGGTTTGCCATCGATTTTGTTAATTAGGTGAAAGCTTGTATAGGATCCCCCTGGATAGCCCCCCTGGTCAATGGATGGGAAACGGGGTTTTTCCAAGCCTCAAGGGGGCTTAGACAAGGGTGTCCTCTGTCACCTCTCCTTTTTGCAATTCAAGTTTTGGTTCTCATCTTTCAGTTGGAACATTGTCGTCTCCAGCAAGATTTAATGGGCCTCAGAATAGTCCAAGAAGTTAAATATATAAACCATGCTCAATTTGTTGATGATACATTACTGCTCGGAAAAGCGAGCATCCACATCGCTAGGATGTTTAAGAGAGAGATGGATATTTACAAAGAAGCATTAGGTAGCAAAATCAACAACATGAAAAGTCAAACTTTTGGATGGAACTACTCCCCCAAAGAAATGGTGGAAATCTCAAGAACTCTTGAAATGGAGGGGAAAACAAATTGGTAATCCTTCAAATATTTAGGAGTCCCATCTTTGAATCTTAGCCAAACTCTGCTCATTGGCTCCCTTTGATCGATAAGCTAAAAAAGAAAATTCATTTGTGGGGTGCCCAGTGGTTGAATTCGGCAGTAAAAGTGGTTCTCATTAAAGCAATTTTATCCAACATCCCTATTTATCAATGTTCAATCCTTCTAGCTCCAAGAAATTTCATCTCCAAGGTTGAATCTCTTCTTATAATATTTTTATGGAAAGGGGGTAAGCAAAGTGAAAACAAACTCCACTTGGTAAGTTGGGTAAAAATTACCAAGCCTATTTTGGAAGGGGGCCTTCATATGCGTGATCTTAGCCTCCAAAACTTAGCTTTCTGAGCTAAAATCCTATGGAACTTAGTAACAGGGAAGTTAACCTGGAGTAAACATGCTTTATGGAAGAAGTACTTTCAGGAGACAAGGTAAAAGTGACTGGACTTATCACCAAAGGTCTCAAGAGAATCTCCAATCTTCTCAATATGCCAAAAATCTCTTGGTTTTTTCAAAACCAATTTGACATGGTTCCCTGCAAATGGGAAGAGCATACGTATATGGGAAGACCCTATCTTAGGTGAGGCACCTCTTAAAAACCAACCTGGAATGCTCAATCTAAAATTATGGCTTCACTCTCAAAACATCTCCACCCTATGGGATATTTCAGTCTGGAACAATGATGAGACTAGAACTTGGAAAGATTGGAAAATCTCAAACTACCCAAATCATTTGTGCAATGAAGAGAGCTTACTACTTTCCTTGCTCCAAGGGAAGGCCCCACTTGCAGCCACCGCAAAAGATTCGTGAGGTTGGAGGGTCTGCTTCTTGCCTCTATACTGCAGCGAGAGGGTATAAATAATTAAAAGTAATCCCTCGCGATCCCCCCAACCCATCTATTTGGAAAGGAATTTGGAATGTCAGAATCCTGTCAAAAGTTGGCATGTTTATCTGGACTCTTTCTCACAACAACATTCTCATTGGAGATACTTTAAAGAGAAAATGATGGGAAGGCCCCACGATATGTCCCTTTTGTCGGGTAGAAGAAGAATCCATTGATCATATTCTATTGAGCTGTTTGTTTGCCTCTAAGGTCTGGAACTTGGCTCTGGCCCCCTGGTCATCTCAAGTTCATATCCCCAAGGATATTTCCACTCTTTTGGGTAACTGGAGTCCTCTGTGCCCCTTCCCTCTTATAAAAAAAGATCAGTTGAAAAGTTGTTGGTTGACTCTTACTAAATTTATCCTTTGGAAACTTTGGTCAGAAAGGAATACCTACATTTTCAGAGATCGGTGCACAACTGCAGCTCAAGTAGCGGTAAAGGTCAAAGCTCTGTTGGGCGATTGTCTCCACTTCCTACCTTTCCCTAAGAACAATAATTTTCTCTCTCCTACTGAAGAAGATTGGATGATAAGTATTTCCCCAAGTTATCAGAAGCCTCTACTCCTTCCCCTCCAGAGCTGGAACAATGGGAAATACAAATTGACCTCATTACTTTTCAGAGGTGGCAAAACTCGTTTTACAAACACTCTTTTTCCTTTGATGGAGCCTCAAAAGGAAATCTAGTGGTGACTAGAGTGGGAGGGATCCTTTTGAATCCCGATGGATCGATTGATCTTACTTACTCCTAGGGACTAGGGACTGACACCAAAAATATAGTCAAGGCGCTTGGACTTTGGCAAGGACTCCACCAAATTCTGGGATTAAATATCAAAGTGTTACTTGTCTTTGGAGACTCCAGACTGATTATTGAGGACTTAGCTACCAACAAACTCCCCAAGCATATGAATCTTCGACATCTATTTAAGAAAATTAAGATCCTATTGTCCTCCTTTCATTATGTCTAAGTTTTTCATGTTCTAAGGGAACTGATTGGAGAAGCAGATAAATAAGCAGACCATGTTGTCCCTCTAGGAAAAGGGACCTTGATATTAAACAGACTATCTCATAAATTTCCTTTACCCTAGCTCCCTGATTGAAGGGAGAAGGCTAAACAGGCGGACCGGTTTCAAGAGACGTGGTAGTTTTAACACCGACGAAGAGTGATCAAAGGTATTTTTTCTTGTGTGAGCTCAAAACCGTTGAGTCCCACTCCGAGGGTTCTGCTCCCAGCTAAACTGCTTGTTGCTGCAAGGAAGAGAGACAGTTGTAGAATATGCTATGCTTTCCATGGATTCAAGCCCGATCATGTTGGATTTGCATGGTGGTGATGGCTAGGAAAAAACTGAACTAGGCCGAGTTATGCGGTCGAAGAGAGAGCGAAACCAAAAACGTGTAATGTTAAAGACCGATGAGGAAGGAGGTAGGCAGTTCGAGCTGGTGGAAAAAGACCCGCTGCAAATGGGAGAGAACTTGTTCAACGATTGTTGATTAGTTCCTCTTTATGTTGATGAATTGGTTGGAAAACCTTGGAAAACTTCTCGTTTTGGTTTCGAGGTTAACTTAGAAGGCTAGGATATTAAATTTTGGATAAGATGACTGATTGTCATTTGGACAAGTACTTGGATGAATCTAGTTGTTGTATCTGTTCTTGTTTACTTAATATAATACATAATCGTTCTTGTAATAAAAACAATTTTTAATGTTTATAGATATTGTGTAATACACTTAATCTCATTACCATGAGAGAAAATAGAAAAAACACAATAATGAGAGAAAATTGAAAAAGCACAAGAGAATAGATAAAATGAGAAAAAAGACATGTGGTATCAAAGATATTCAAAATAGAGAACAAATCTCTAGATACATTAACATTTTTTGATAAAATATTACATAGCTTACTACTTTGTATTTACTTTGTATAATGTTTTAATAACCAAAGCCTTAACTACTTGTGCTCCCACTATTAATGAAAGTTGATTATTTAGAGACTTTTATTCAATCAAGATGCCCCTTTTACATTAAGACACTACCCACCTTAAATTAGTAAAATACGTAGTTTAACATAAAACCAGTCATACAAATACTTATAATATAACAAAATTTAAATCAAATAAAACATTGATATTTATTTCATCAATTGTTTATGATCATTAACAACTTAGAAATACGTAATTTTATTTCATCATTCTTCCAGGTGAGTCTTTCCCACCAATCCAATTCTCCATTAATTTGCTTTAAGCTGGATAGTTTCTCCATTCCCACTGGTAATGTCTTCAACATAGGGAAATCAATGAATTTCACGATTTGGAGTTGAGATCTTGTGTCTTCATTCCACTCAGAAGGTCCTGCTATACCCTGTAACTTGTTCATCCAATGCTAACAACTCCAGCCTAACTGCCACTCCCAATGTCCAACTCCATGAACTCATTGCACATAGTCATCTCTAATTCTTTTAATTGAGGTAGCTCCATTCCCTTCGAAAATCTTTGCAATAAAGGGCAATTGATTATCACTAATAATCGAAGTTTGGACATTGTTCCTTCAATCCACAGATCATCAGATGGCCCTGCAACTGTCTTTAATTTTAGTAATTGTGTTAGAACCAATATTTCTAAAATTGGAAAAGAGTCGCCTGCACTTTCGCTCCTAATCTGATCCAAGGTAGGAGGAGCCTCAGACTGAGAAGATACATCTTAACCTTTGCTCCTGATCTGGTATGAGGAAGGAGGCACCTCTGGTTGAGAAGAGTCACCTACACCTTCTCTCCTACTCTGGTCTAAGGCAGGAAGTGCCTTTGATTGAGAAGAGCCACCTGCACTTTCGCTCCTAATCTGGTCCAAGGCAGTAAGCTCCTCCAAATGGTAACATGAGCACAAAAGTAACAATTTCATATTTTGTAACTTACAAATACTATTGGGTAGAGTATTCCTCTTGTAGTATTTTGCAACTCCTTCATATTCCTTTTCAACGCCAAATAAACTCTATATTCCTTTTCATCATCCTCATATTCTAATTTTAAGTTCCTCATCTTCGACCAGGGCTTCATATCTGCATCATTTGATTTCACAACTATTGTTAACTCCACAAGATTTGAGAGATTTGGGAGATCCTTCACGCTCACAGCACAAATAGACTCCATTAGTGGCAGGATGAGCATGTTCAATGAAGTGAGTTGAGAAAGACTTTCTAGAATTTCCATTAGCCTAAAGCATGCATCCAATTTGACATGCTTGAGACTCTTGAGCTCCACAACCTTATCCGGCAGTGTTTGCAGCTCCGAACAAAAATTAAGAGATAGAACCTGCAGACTGGATAACTTACAAAGGTTGTCATGCAATGTTCTGATGGAAGTGCGTGAAAAATCCAAACCTTTAAGAGACATTACACTATAAACGCTTTCAGGCAAATCAACAAGCTTGGAGCAACCAGACAAGTTAAGAAACTGAAGCCGTGTAATTGCTCCAATTTTGGCAATGTTCTTATTAAAGTACCCGACAAATCCAAAACCATAAGAGACCAAACATTTGAGAAAAATACTTCTGGAACATTTTCCAAACCAATATTAGAGGCTAATAGCATACTCTCAAGTGCTTCATAGTTCAAATCATTTGGAAGATTACGAATAACATTATGGCCAACTGATATTCATTTGCAATCCCTGGGAACTCCTCTAGTTGGAAACTCTTGCAACTTTTGACCTGCTTCAAATAAGCATTTCTCCCGTTGGCCTATGTCAATTGCCATGTCAGGAAAAACTTGATGAATCTTTACATACTCCACAGTATGATAGTTGTCATCAATAATAGGTTTCACATACTCCACCAAGCACCTAATTACCAGTAAATTTATGAATTGTCGCCTTGCATCCATCAAATTAGGTGTCTCTACCCCTTTCTGTAACCCTTCCGTGGAATCAAGTGTCTTTGTTGGCTTGAGAAACCCTTCTACATCCCATGTGCCCACCAACGTGTCCACAACAATTTCTTTATCTTCAAGAAATGCTGCACAAGTTATAAAACAAATCTTTACATGGCAATCAAACAATTTATCGTAACTCCATTTTAACAGTTGATAAAGCTGTGCATTGATGGTCCTGTGATCTATTGGAACAGAATGATATTCCTTTCTCATCAAACTTAAAACATGGTTCCACTCATCCACAGTATTTTTGAAACTTATCGCTGCAACAACTGCATTTATGGCCAACGACAATCCTTTGTAGTATTTGGCAATTTCCTCTCTAATCTTCTTAAGGATAGCTCCATATTTAGAAGTTCCTCTGTTAAATAACTCATAGCCTTCCTGCGAGGGGAGCACTCATTTTCCCCCATTTTAATAATTAAGTCTCTATCGCAACTGGAAATTAGGAGTTCGTTATAATTATCATCCCCAATTTTGACGCCCACTTCATTAAGATCTATTTCCTACCGCATGTTGTCCAATATAACAAGAACTTTCCTTCTTTCTAGAGATGCACTCAATTTCATTTGTTTCGCGTCAGCATTAGCAGTTTCCTCCAGACTTAAATTCAGAGCCTCGACAATGGAACCCTGGAGCTACTTCTGAGATATTGTAATCCAAATAATGATATCAAAGAAACGACTAACCTCTTTTTTGTAGCTGTTGTAAATGATTTTGAGCAAGGACGTCTTTCCCACACCCGCAGTACCATATACATCGATTACATGAGCTTCACGACGAGTTTCCCCAGCCATTCCTGCAGCTTCTCCCGGGCAGATTGAATGCCCAAACCTACGAATACAGAATCAGGCACAGGTTGAAGACGACGCGTTGCCGAGGACACAATCTGCTCACTATTGGAGGATATCGAAAAAACTGTTTGAAGATCTTGGAAGGGGGCATCAAATCTTGCTTTCCAAACTCTTAACTTTTTAGGAGATGCCACCCTCGTGGTTGCAAGGAAGATACCTTCTCGATCTTGTTGTTGGTTGGCGTTAGGAAGAACCGATCCTTTCCAAACATCTTTCCACGGGCTGGGAAATGGTTGATAATATGGATTAACAAGTCGTTCACTCTACTGAAGCCAATATGGATAATTGAGAGTTCTTTCTCCAACTTAATTACGCGATCCACGTTCCATTTCCAATATGGATCTTGTGGAGTAACTTTGATCATCAAGTCAAGAATGTTGCTTATGAATCTCGTCCCAAAATCTACCGCCATTATGAACTGACATCAGTCCTTGCAATTTTTAGGGGCCAAGATTGGATGCATCGGGTATTGGGACGGTTACTATTTTTAAAAATGCCAGTTTTCTCATCCATCCTCATGAATGAGAGAAAATAGGTATGCACACGTTGCACGCGTCTTACATGCAGCATGTGACCACATGTCTTACGTGTCTAGTGCAGGCGTGAAATTGAAGCTACAGCACTCGTCTCAACCCTAGCTGGAAAAAATATTAAATAAAATGAATTGTCCAATGCGACATTTCTAGAATAATGTGAAACCTAATATTGCATTTAAATCAGTTGATGTTTGCCTGCAGCCAGCCGAGGGGTGGTGAAACACAAAAAGAGGCAGGCATCAGCTTTTGATAACCAATAGTAATTTAAATAAATCTATTTTTAAAAGTTGTTTTTAATATCTAATGAACTAATGTCATCCACCAAATACTATATGTCAAGGACATCATAACTTTTCAAGTGATCATAAAATTTTTTTCAATTTTTTAATAAAGATATTAGTAATATAGCTTGAATATAAACACCTCATCGCCTAACTAAATATGAACAACTTAGCATTTTTATTTAAGCTAAACAACCATTCCTACTATCACCACTTTTTATAATTGAGATGAGTTCACATTAAGATTAAGTTGTATTAAGACATAAGTGTTACCCATTTTTCTAAAGCAACTGGAGCAAATGGAGCAACTAGAGTGTTGTAGCAACTCTTGGAACACTACCTTGGTGCATTAGATGCTCTAAGGGTTTATGTGATGATGCTTATGGTTCAGATTCCTTTCAAAGCAGTTTTCATATTTCTATTTTTTTACTACAGCAGGGCTCCCCGACCGAAGCATCTCTCATATCTATCTTTTCGAGGCTCATTTTCAGGATCTCTCTCCAGCTTGTTGGGCCCCTTCTCGGTTCTTCCCTATATTGATACCGGTGTTTATATTCTTTAGCTCACCCTAACACCTTACAAAGTTAATCATTATCTTCACCATGATGGGACCGTCCTAACCCTCCCCATAGAATAACCCTGAGGTTTAAACCATCTTATGTATTTGGGTTTCTGGACCTCTTTTGATTATGCTAGCTACTGACTGCTCTAAAAGTTTATATTTCGTTGATATTTCTACTATCCAGATAGTCATTTACCCTCTATCCTCTGAGTCTCATCACATTAACCCTCCACCAAACTTTATCCCTGCCTATGACAAATCCCATTGTTCTCTCCCTATAGCTCCCTCGGCATAGAAGTGCGTCCGGGGGAAGATTAAACCTTGAGCTCTTGCACTTGGGGATGATGTCAACCTAGTGGAAACTGTGGAACTCTCGGAAAGAGCTCTGGTAGGTAAGTTTTCAGGTAAATATATGAGCCTTGCCTATTTTAGGAGTTGGGTTTTTGACATCTAGACGACCCCTTTGGGATTCCATCTGAAGATTGTCTAGTTAGCATGTGGTTGGTTTGGGGTCACTTTTACCACTAAAGCTGAAGCGTCTACTACCTGTGCTAGGGTTTGATTTTGGGGCCATACTACCCTTGGGATTTAAAGTTGGACACCATTTTTTGACACTCGACGAGAGAAGATGTACAAACAAGGCTTGTGAGCCTAGCTACCGGGTCTTCCTCCCATTTTCTGGTTTTAACAAGTTTTCAAATGCATTGGCGACTCCATATGTGAATATGTCTCGGTGAATTTTTCTTTTGCAGATTCAGGGTTGATGACAGTTGGTTGAATCTTGGTCGAAGTGGAAATTTAGGAAGGTTTCCTGGATGAAATAGATTTATTTGTGGGCCCTTATTCATATAGCCAACTTATAGACTACTCCAGTGTTCCTTTTCAATGTAATCAGTGTCATGAGTATGGACATCTAGCCAAGACCTGCAAGCACAATTTCAAATCTCCTCAACGTACGCACTCAGGCTATCAACCAACAAAAACCTCTCTCTTTTAAATGATCATTTATCCCCTTCGACTAGCAAAGAGCATCAGGATTTTCTCGCCTTAGCGTCAAAAGACATACTATATTCGGTCTTGTTCCATTCTCTGGAAGCTAACTGGTCCCTGAAGTCTCCAAATAAGGACTTACCTTCGGTAAGACTCATATAGATGGACCTTCTAATCTTTCTAATGTCAGTGATTTTTCTTTAGATGGGTTAGGATATCCCTTTTTTCCCTTACTTTTCAAACTCTCAAAGGATCCGGTCCACGCCCAGGTTGATATCAAACTTTTTTAAATCCATGATCAATACCTCTTCGAAGACCCTCCCCTACACACAACCACTCTCTCATTGCTTAAACACTGAGCCTAAACTGAGCTCCCTTGAAAAACCCCTCCCCTCCTCTCAGAAAGAAATTATTCCATGGGGAGATTCCCTACCTAAATTGCATTTTTTCACATCCCCCACCCATCAAAAATCACCCGATAGGACCCCTACCACTCATAGGTCAACCTGGAACACTAACCCTACTTCCTCCTTTTAAAGGTCATACGATCTCTGCTCCCATAACCTATTGTAGGCTCCTTCTAGTATCTATAACATATCTAAGAATACATTCGAAAAGTGTTCTCTAAGGCTAAGGGGTGGAAAATGGGCCCTTTCCCTTGCTCGAGACCAAGCTCCGCGTGACATAAGTGTAGGAGTCCAAAAAACAATTGTAGCAAACTCTCTGGTCCCAGACGCAGGTCCCCATAATGTTGGCCCTTTCGTACAATTGTCGAGGGTTAGGGACATAAGTTAAATGCCTTGCTCTCAAGAAGATCATAACCAGAGAGAACCCAAACTTCCTTTTTCTTCGAGAATCTATCCATTGTGGTGAAATCCTTATTAACGATCTCAAAACCCTTCTCCCTAGCTAGGATTTTGTGGGACTTTATGCATCGGGCATATAAGGGGACTTAGTGATAGGTTGGCATAAGAAAGTATTTCTTATTATCAACTCTTGGGATTTTCCATCTATCCTAGGGGTATTCCTCTTCTCCAGAGAAATTGGCCAATGCCTCAATCTTATCAATATTTATGGGCCATACACAAACATATTTGCCTTTTGGGAGAGCTTTTTTGGTCTCAGTATTCTCTCACATAATAGGCTAATAATTGGCAGTGACTTGAACTTTACACTTGGAGATAATGAAATATGGGGACTATATACACATAAAGACCCATTAACAATGTACTTGCTCATAATATTGGATGATAAAATGCTCTTTGATGTCGTGTCGGTTATATCATCCCCTACTTGGAGGAATATGATGACAGGTCAAGCTTCCATTGTTGAACAACTCGATTGATTCCTCGTTTCTAAAGACATTATCAGAATGTCTCCAACATCAATCAGAGGGTTGTCCATCCTGGGAAATACAACCATTTTCCAATCCTTCTTGAGTTGATTGTTGTTGATAAAAAGGTACCCTCCCCTTACAAGTTTTGTGCTCATTGGCTAGAATACCCAGATTTATGTCCATTGATTCGATCCTCATGGAAGCCTTTTGACCCGACCCTTAGAGCGTCAACGACGATACAGTTCCAATGAAACCTAAAGGTTTTATTAAATTGAGCACATAGATCTGTGGACAAACACACAACTCACAAAATAGATCACATAATTTACTCAGCAATTGAAGAATGAAACAGTGCAAAAATGGCTTGCAGCTGTGAATGCTTTCATTAATAAAAAAAGTAATCAGATAATAATTACAATGAAGTACAATGGATTTAATAGCCACATGAAATTTGAATTGATAGACTCTACTTGACTGTAGGTAACTAAGACCTTGTCTAAATCACTATCGGAGGACTCAATAGTTAACTAACCTTGTCTAAACCATAACTGGAGTTCATCGGAGTTCTAAAACACAACTCAAGTGTTACATTCAGTGTTGACTAAGGCTAACTGACAGTGGTAGGTGAGAAATGCGCCCCTCCTTAGTGCAGTCATGTAAACCTAACGCTAACTAAATGTAGAGGACTATAACTGAATGTAACTGACTTCTAACTTAGCTTGACTAGTCATCAATTGAACTGAACTGACCTTGGTTGGTTTCGGCACTCCCAGTGGCTCCTAAATTGTAGGGATTGGTCTAGGAGGCTCCTAAACTGATGCAATCAAGTGCAATCAGTGGCATTAAGCCTCAATTAGTGTTCCCCACACTTTAGTAACTGAAACATGTGCCACAATTAGGCCAAGTGGACCCAATGGTGCTAATGACTAAAAATAGGCTGGATGGACTCACGATTTAGACATGACTCCTGATTTAGACATATGACCAAATTGGACAAGGGAGGATTAATAATCCTAACACCCCCCCTGAATGCTAACTTGGACAATCTGTGGGCCCTGGTAACTAAGACCATAGGTCACCCATTACATCAAGTAAAATAAAGTAACTGCTTAATACAAGGAGTTGGGGCAAAAACCACATGGGAAAAAATCCCCCCCTCTATCTAAGCAGGTAGAATCAGGTCTCAAGTTTGAAAAACTTGAAAAGATGTTGCTGCAATCTTCATCTTTGTGAGGTAGTGAAGCAGCATGCATGGTGTGTTGTGCACAGGTATTCTGGGGCCTGGCATGTAGACTTCTCCTTCTTCTCCAAAAATGATGATGGAAGGAAGGACGAATGTAATCTTTGTCTCTTGTTGAATGAAGAGGTGTATGATCACATCCATTCTTCTGAATGTAGTGAGACCGAGCCCTTTCCAGATAACATCTTACAAGGAGTCTATTGCATCTCTCTAAAGGAGGTAAGATTGCATGGCATAGCGCAAGGGTCTTTCCTTTTTGAGTGTCAGGTGAGTTTCCAGTCATCTTCCTAGCTTCCAGTTTGGAAGTAGGGACTGAATCTAGATCTGAGTCACCCTGAATCTCATTCTCATAAACTGATAAAGATGGATCTGCAATACTAGTAGAAGCTGTAAAAGAAGTAGATGCAATGATTTTAACTTCCCTTGCAAGTGGCTGCTGAGAGTGCACTGGTTCTGAAGGAGGCATGAAATGTGAGAACTCATATGCTTTTGAAGCATGATTTTCAATACCCTTTTCTATGATGCTCCCAGTAGAGATATATGTGATCTCCACTGAGTCAGGACCAAAGATCACTTGCTTTGGAGATCCAGTATGGGTCATCTGATACACAGATAACAGGTTAGAAGCTAAGGAGGGAACAAATAGCACATCTTTGAACCTTCCATGTTCAAGCTTAACAAAGCCCTTCCCTTTTGTTTTGACTTTACTGTTATTGCCCATCTGAATACTAAGACCATCAACGGACTAAAAATTAAGAGAATGATTCTCTAAATGTAGCCATATGGTTGGAAGCTCCAGAATCAATGAGGAAGACATGTGCTGATGTGCAGTAAGCCTTCAGTGCATGGCCTTTCCTTTGGTATTCTTCTTCATCTTCTTCTTCTTCAGAGTCATCCTTCCTTGCGCTAGCAGGTACATAAATGTTATGTTTCTTCAAAAGAAGAGCCATTTCATCAAGTTGTCTTCTCATACATGAGCTTTCTAAATGAAAGCCCCTTCCACAATAAGAGCAGAGGACCTTACCTTTGCCATTCTTCTTGCTTCTCTTCGAACCTAAAGGCTCTTTTGACTGCTCTTTCTTCACAGGAGACTCATCTCTTTGCTTCCCTTTGTCACTTGCTACCTTATCTCCTCTTGCAACCAGAGCTAGATCTTTGGAAGATCGAATGATCCCCATTTGGATCAATTTATCATTCTCAGAAATAAGAGATTAGATGAAGGCATTGAGAGTGGCATCTTCCAATTTGGAGTAGTGAACCTTACTGTTTGGAAGGTGGATACAAAGACTGAGTAGTCTGCATTGAGCTTTGTGAGAATGGCAAGGATGAGCTGATCTTCATCCTTCTCCACTTTGCATTGCTTCAACTGATATATCAGGTTCTTGAACTTTGTGAAGAATTCATTTAGTGATTCGAAGTTGGATGGATTAAGAGTGATCAGATCATTTTCTAGCTGGTGGATCCTCATCTCATCATGCTTATCAAATGAGGAGGCAAGCTTGTCCCAAACCTCCTTGGGAGTCTTCAATCCTTGGATGTGGAATCGAAGATCTCTAGAGACTGAGGAGAGCAAGTGTCCATGGGCTTCATCAAGCCTGTTCAAGTACTTTTCTTTGTCATTATCTGAAGCTGGCACTGCCTCTGTTTGTTCTATGAGTTTGAAGAGCTGCTTGGTGCAGAGCATTACCACCATGTCTTCCTTCCACTGGTGATAGTTGAAGGGAGTGAGAGGCTCTACTGGATGAGCCATTTTGAATGCAGTAAGAAGGACTGAGCTGTTGTAGTGAATGTAGTGAGAAGAAAGGGTTGCTTGTAGCGAATGCTGTAAGAAAAGTTGATAACCTATCACACAATCAAACATACAAAGTAAGGTCGACAGTCTGCACTTTTGGAATTTCCTTCACACCCAGCATAGTTGATCAAGCAAGCTTGATCAACAATTTCCTAACTTGGGATATTAAGTGGTAAATTCTTTGCTTCTGGTGCAGTACTGGAAGGAGCAATTTTCTCAAAAAAATGATCCAGCTAGAGATCTGAGGAGGAGAGGTGTCTTGTCCGCCGAGGCTCTGATACCATATTAAATTGAGCACATAGATCTGTGGACAAACACACAACTCATAAAATAGATCACACAATTTACTCAGCAATTGAAGAATGAAATAGTGCAAAAATGGCTTGCAGTTGTGAATGCTTTCATTAATAAAAAAAGTAATCAGATAATAATTACAATGAAGTATAATGGATTTAATAGCCACATGAAATTCGAATCCACATGAGGAAATTCGAATTGATAGACTCTACTTGACTGTAGGTAACTAAGACCTTGTCTAAATCACTATCGGAGGACTCAATAGTTAATTGACCTTGTCTAAACCATAACCGGAGTTCATCGGAGCTCTAAAACACAACTCGAGTGTTACATTCAATGTTGACTAAGGCTAACTGACTGTGGTAAGTGAGAAATGCGCCCCTCCTTAGTGCAGTCATGTAAACCTAGCGCTAACTGAATGTAGATGACTAGAACTGAATGTAACTGACTCCTAACTTAGCTTGACTAGTCATCAACTGAACTGAACTGACCTTGGTTGGTTTCGGCACTCCCAATGGCTCCTAAATTGTAGGGATTGGTCTAGGAGGCTCCTAAACTGATGCAATCAAGTGCAATCAGTGGCAGTAAGCCTCAATTAGTGTTCCCCACACTTTAGTAACTGAAACATGTGCCCCAATTAGGCCAAGTGGACCCAATGGTGCTAATGACTAAAAATAGACTAGATGGACTCCCGATTTAGACATATGACCAAATTGGACAAGGGAGGATTAATAATCCTAATAGGTTTTAAAAGAGGTCATTATGAGATGGACGACAAACAAAAGGAAAGAGTGTCATGCTACTCTAGAACATATTGAAAATTCCATACATCTCTTAGATTATAAAAATCCCACTAGATACAGTTCCCTTGCTTCTAAAAAGGAATCCATTAAGCTGGTCACTCGATAGAAGAAATTATTAGCTAAGATTGAGGAGCAATCGCAACTAAAGAGTCATGCGTTATGGATGCAGAAAGGGGAGGATAATACAAAGTAATTTCATCGTTTTATCAATCACAAGAAAAATGTAAACTCTATTTGGAAACTCGAGGATTCGAAGGGCGAGATGGTCTCTAGTTTTGAGAATATCACCTTCGTTGGTGTCCAACATTTTAGTGGATTATTTAAGGAGGATGACTTGGCCACCATTGGTCAAATGATGAAGATTATTTCCCTATATCCGACATATGTGAGAAATGAACAAAGCCAAGTGCTTATGGAGGAAATCATAGTGGAAGAGTCAAGAGTGGCTATAAAATCTCTCCAAAGGGACATAATACTAGGCCCCAATGGATGGCCTTCTGAGTTCTTCTTGGATTTTCTGGATCTATTTGAGACAAATTTACTTAAATTCATTGAAGATTTAAGACTATCGGGTAATACCCTAGCAACCTTTAATTCTACTTTCATTACTCTGATTCCAAAATGTGATTACTCCCAGAATCTAGAAAACTATAGACAGATTTCCCTCTGCAATTGCATCTTCAAGATCATTGCAAAAACCATTTCTCTCAATATTAAGGGTATTCTCTCTAGATCGATCTCCCAAGAACAATTTTCTTTCCTTGTTGGAAAACAAATGCATGATGTTGTCGGGACAAGTCAAGAAGTCCTTCACACTATTAAGACCAAACATTGACATGCTATCATCATCAAAGTTGATCTCTCCAATGATTATGATAGAGTCATCTGGCTCTACTTGTTGCTTGTTCCCGTGCATATAGGTTTCAATCGTCAAATGGTGAATTGGATTATGTCTTGCATTTTTACTATATCTTTCTTTTTTTATTATAAATGCTTCAACCTCTCCATCCTTTCGATTGGGTAGGGGACTTCGACAAGGATGTCCTTTGGCACCCCTCCTCTTTCTACTGGTCATGGCAAGTCTTGGTAGACTAATCCACCATGCTATAGCACATGGAAACTACAAAGGTATTCATATCAATCGACACATATACATCTTCCACCTCTTCTTTGTGGACGATATCCTTATCTTATCAGATGGCAGGATAAGAGAGGTGCTCATGTTGCAAGGGTTTTTGGACCTCTTCACATATGCTACAGGTATGGTATTCAATGCCAATAAATTGTATATTTATATCATTAAAATTTCCATGGAAGAGAGAGACTCGATTTATGAGGAGTTGTCTTTCCCTATGGTGGACATCGATCATGGACTTGTCTACCTGGGTTTTACCCTCAAATACAATGCCTATCTCAAAAGAGACTGAGAATGGATTATCGCTAAAATTGAAAAAAAACTCTGTATATGGTGCAATAGATGGCTTAGTAGGGTCAATAGACTTATCTTAGACAAGTATGTTTTAGAAGCCATCTTTGTATATTGGGTTTGATTAGCGTTTGTTCCTAGAGGTATCCTTAAACAAATCCAAGAAAATTGTTTCAATTTTATATGGCAAGGATCACAGGAAGGAAGTCCCTTTGACTGGCGGTCTCCTGGTCTTTCATCAATCGACCAAAATCCATGGGAGTCTAGGGTTTGAAGGACCTCAATTGTTTCTCAAAAGTGTTGGAGGCCAAAGGAGTCTGGAGGATTTTAAAATGCGAAGGTTTATGGCCTGCAGTAGTGATTAACAAATATATCAGTCCACTCGCGATTGAGGAATGGTTTCACATCAAAGACAATAATTGCAAGAACATTTACATAATGTGGAAAGAAATGCTACGCGATTTTGATCTCATTAGCGATGCTTTGGAATGGTGTATTTGGAAGGGAAGGAATCTTAGAATCAGTCATGATCTGTGGATTGGAACCTACATGAATCATCATTTGCCATTACAATTGATGGAAGATCTTCGTGATCATGGTTTCACCTATCTAAACCAGATTCATGATCCTCAATTATCCATACTTACCTCTCACGCATGGTATTCTATTGATTATATGGGTATTACAGATTTGAACATCAATATGCATGGGACAAGTATGTAATCACCTTAAAAGCTTATTTTATTCATCTATCTGACCAATCGAACGAGCTTCTCTGGTCAAAGAACCCAGAGGGAGGGGTTTACACTCCTAAGTATGGCTATCATATCATTAGATCTCTACAAGGCCCTCCAGCTCCAATTTGGTGGTATTTTGTCATATGGTTATAAAAATGACCTCTCAAGTGCAAGGTGTTTCTCTAAATGGTTCTATCTAACCGCGTTCCAGTATGGGAATTTCGTATGCATAAGATATGGGAAGGACTAGGGAGATGCCCTCTATGTCATGCATCACACGAATCCATTGATCACTCCTTTCTCATACACAATTACTCTAAATAGGTATAGGATCAACTTTGTTATATGAAGGGTTACCCATTTTTACAGTCAACGGATAATGTTCAGGATGCCTTCTATTTTTGGTGTCATTCACCTAATCTAAAGGCCTATAAATCCCTTCTTGTTATCTTCACTTGGATGATTTGGAATTCCAGGAATAAGAGAATCTTTGAGGATCACGTGATGTCTCCTTATACTTGT
The DNA here is from genome assembly GCA_001517045.1 of Pseudotsuga menziesii. Classification (NCBI taxonomy): domain Eukaryota; kingdom Viridiplantae; phylum Streptophyta; class Pinopsida; order Pinales; family Pinaceae; genus Pseudotsuga; species Pseudotsuga menziesii. The sequence goes on along the minus strand of LPNX010257275.1, from coordinate 77,495 downwards.
GATGCTCAAGGGCTTCCATTATTCAGTCTTTTCCCTTAGGATGGTTCTTCTTAGACAACTCGTCAGCATAGTGGTGTCATCGTTGACTCCTCCATCCTGTGGCTTTATTTTGACGAAGCATCCCTATTCCATTCCCCAAGGGGAAACGTTGGTGGAATTCTTCACATATCTGACTCCCATCATTTTTCATATGTTGTTGGGCTAAGTCAGGCTACAATAAACAAGGTCGAGCTTCTGCCATTAAGAATGGCTCTCCTTCTTGCGATTCATGCACACATCGATAAGATTTAGGTGTTGGGTGACTCCAAACTGGTTATCGACTAGCCTAGTAAAAGGAAAAGGCCAACAAACATCTTCTTGGCTCCAATCTTTATGACATCCAAGTGTTGCTAAGATCTTTTCATCACATTTTCTTCCAGCACATCTTTCGTGCAATCAACCAAGACGTTGATATCCTTTCGAAAATAGGTGTACAACTTGTTGAGGATTCTTGGATTCACCGAGAGACCTTGGATGGCATGACATAAGAGATCTCCCGTGGTGCCCTGCATGATTTTCCTACATGTGCGCGCGTCCCATTATCTTTTTTGGTTTTCGGACAATCAAAATTATTTGGTTGCATATTTTCTGATATAATGTATTTTTATTTTGTCCGACGTAGTTACAGATCTACTTCATGCATATTTGAGCTATTTACATGATGTATAGGAGGGGATACCTCTCCTCGTCTTTTTCATGAACATGCCTTCTTGGCCAAAAGTCAGATCTAGTTACAGATCTTTATATATCTAGTATTTTAATTCTAATAGAAAATTGGGATTTTTCTTTCTACAAAAAAAAAGTGTTACCATTTATGTGACCAAATCTATATCATATTTAGATACAATCCCAACAAATTTAAAATAATTTAATAAAGCACATTACCGACTCTATAGATAATTCAATAAATAAACCATGTAAAACATTCTATAAACCTATTATACTAAGGGTATATATGCAAGGATTTACTTAGACATCATGCATATACATTTAATTCAATCTATTATAACTTAATAGTCACACACATACCACACTAATTAAGTCCACTCTAAGTGTTATCAATAATTAGTGGTGTCTTAAAAGATTAATTTATGAAGTTATTTAGTGGTATCTTTGTGAGTTGGGCACTAGTATACATTAATATATTTCCTAGGAGTGACATCCACAATGTTCAACATTTGAAAAACAACTTTAGTTGACTTAAATTGCTTTAAAAATTAACCTAATGAAATGATATCTCATAATAATTTGACTAGTTTAAATTAAAAAGTAGACTATTACTACCGCTATTACCATTGCACACTTGGTGGCATAGACATGAAACAACAATATCAATAGATCTCATTTTTTTGTTAGAAACGCCTATCACTCGGGGCTAGTGCATTTCAACCGTTGGTTAAGAAACCACAACCCAGGGGCATCTAAGCCGTCAAAATCACTTGGGGACCTCACCCGGCCTAGGCCAAACCAATGATTAACATGGATGGATTTTTTGGTGTCTCCTCCCAACTAAGTCACCCCTAAGGGTATTGAACTCGGGTCATCTTGCAAACAAAACCCACACCTTAACTAGGGTATTGACTATTAATAGATCTCATTTTATTCCTCAATACCTTATGTGTTATTCCTAAATACTTAAATAATAATTTTATTTTTTTTGTAAGCTAGTATCCAAATAGTTTCCAACTCGTAACCTCACTCATTCACAGCCTATTCTACATCCCACGAGCTAAATAATAATAAAAACTATGTGTTCGTTTGTTGGACATATTTTTTGTTGTTTGCTATATACACTATTGATGTCAATTACAAACAATTAAAAACTTTCAAAAATCCACAAAATAAATTAGAAATATAGTCTTGTGAGTGTTCATACCTACATCATAGATTTGTTAGTTTTTACATAATAGAAATGATGCTTCTTAAACTTAATGACGTATAATCTCAAAACATTATTGTGGAGTTCTTTTCTATACACAAAGTTATAATTAATGTCATCCATATTATAATGATTATAGTAGTTAGTTTAACATCAAGGTAATTGTAAGAGATTTAGTTCCATGAATTGTAAATATATATTAAACTATAATTATCATTGTAATAATAATAATAATAACAATAATCTATTTTTAAAGTCACCGCCAAGCGAGACATCAAATTGGTGTATGAGACCCCCTTGTTTGTGGGACAAGGGACCCCCTCTGCGCAATGATTTAACTGCTAAAGTCTATAGAGGTGTACATATTGTTTGTGGGACAAGGGACCCCCTCTGCGCAACGATTTAACTACTAAAGTCTACATAGGTGTACATACACTACCCCCCTCTAGATTTGAACATGTGACCTCCTAAGAGGAAACACATGCTCTTAACCATTAGGCCCACTCATGCTATACTTATCTCTTGTTTTTAGACTATGCATAAATAATACATTTTACAAGTTTTAAATGTTTTATAACTATTTTTGCTTTAACTTTAGACTATATATAAATATTATTTTTTTTTCACTAAAACGAGTATTATTATTATTATAGAAAAGAGATGAGCCTTCGCCCAATTACATCATTTCAAGAATGTACAATTTTGTTCTCCACAACTTCTCATTTATGAGTTAGGGGATTTGATACATTAGTCTAGGATTGTCATTCAAATTCAACATTCCTGGAGGAAGAAGACAAGCTTGATTTGCTTTGCAATCTGTCAGCTTGTTCAAGTCACGAAGAATATGAAAGGAGGAAGCCGATACACAATCTATCAAGATGAAATGCAACCTTTGCATAATCACATTCAGACTGATATTAGAGAACTCTGAAACAAAATTTAGAACTTTTATAATGATTTATGAATCTCCGAATATTTGAAGGTTGTTGAACCCAGCTTCTTTGGCGAATTGACAGGATTTTAGAAGAGCATAAAGTTCTGCTTGACTATTTGAGAGTTGACCTAGTCCCCAGCTGAAGCAAGAATGAAGCCTTCTTCCCGGATAGAAGATTAATCCACCTGCTCCAGCATTCCCCGGATTACCTTTTGACGCACCATCAAAGAAGATTGTTGCTTTATTCTTCCTTTTCCACCAATCTATGAAATCTGATTCCGAGCGTCTTACCTGCCAAAAAGGAGTGATAACAGGCCTTCCAATACTCAGCCGAGGTTTTTCGATATGAATAAAGCCAAGCCACTTATGTTCCACTTTTTTTTATTGGGATCAAGATGAAATTTTTCAACCACTTCAGAGAGCATAGCCTTAGCTTTAATCGCTACAAGTTCTGGGTTCATGGATTTATTATTGAAAATCAAATCATTTTTGGCTAACCAGATTTTCCACCAAATTTTTTTTGGGATAGCTTGCCAGATTTTTTCAAAGCATGACTTGTGGAAGAAATTCTCGGGTATCTGAGCTGCCAATCAGCAAAAAGAATTACAGGTTCGGAAATTGAAGGAGCTGATACTAGTAGCCCACTCAGAAGATGCGTCCAAGATGTTTGAGTAAAGTCACATCCAACATAAATATGTGCTGATGTTTCAACAACTTGTTTATAGAAGCAGCATCTAAAAGGACCGACAAAACCTCTCTTTAACAAATTTTCACTTGTTAGAGCTCTCTGATGCATGAGAATCCAAGAAAAAAAGTTTACTTTTGGAATGCTAGGGGATTTCCACACCGATTTCTAGTAGTTAGCACTGAGAGAAGATTGTCGATTGGAATGGAGAGCCTGGTATCCTAAAGTAGCCAAGTATACACCTGAGGTTCCCCAACCCTGTGCATCCTTACAAGAAAAGTGAACTGGAGCCGATCTAGTCAATTTCATTATCAACATATTCAATTAGGTGGCTAACATGTGGCAATCATGATCTGGCTCAGGAAACCTCCACGCCTCCCACTTTCCATCGCTATCCCACAAAGAGATATCAAACAGTCTGAATATACCTTTGGTTTCCAACCATTCCTTCATCTCAACGATTGAAGAGTTAGAGTTTAATGGAGATTTACCATTTATTGAATCTTCCCATAAAAAATTTTGATTGTCGTTACCAGGGATACGAAATAACTGCTTTGAGAAGAATTCTATCCCAGCTCTGCAAAGATTCCAAATTATAGTGCCTTTAGGAGTGTTGGTCATATGTAAATTTCGAAGAGATCCTCCTTTAAGGTATTTTTTACAAAAAAATTGACTGACAGGGTGTTTGACTCTCATGGTTAACTTTACCATGCTCGGATCTCTAATATGTAGAACACCATCTAGAACTGGTCCCTTTACAATATCCCAGTTAACCAAATGTAAACGGTTCTGATTTCCTTTACCTCTTTTCCAGAGAAAGTCTCTTAACAACTTGGAAATCTGATTCACAATCGATTTAGCAGCTAGAAGAAGTGAGGATTGATAGATTTGAAGAGCTGAGAGAGATGACTTGATTAGAACAAGCTTCCTTGCCGAAGATAGCTAATGACCACCCCATGAGGCAATCTGGAATTTTAACTTGCTAATAATTTCCAGCCAGAGGGAAGGGTTATTGTGACCCAGCATTAGAGGAAGACCCAAGTACTTGAACTTATCCCATGTGACAAATCCATCAAAGCCTAAAGTTCGACAAATGTTTGAAATAGTTGAGTGGTCTGCATTCCAACCGTACACAACACTCTTCCGATTGTTGATGAGAGCCCCTGAGATGATGCAAAAATTATGCATGATTTCTTTGAAGATTCTTTTCAATCTCAACGAAGCCCCTCCCAAAAGCAGCATGTCATCCGCAAAGAGGGCATGGTTGATAGCCTCGACTCCACTGGCTAACTTGATACCAGGACTGATCCCCAAATTTTTTCCTATGCTTAACTTCCTACTCAGAGAATCAACCATTAAAATATAAAGAAACGACAATAACGGGAAACCCTGACAAAGACCCCTGGAAGCTTGAAAAAAAATTGTTGGCCTGCCATTTATTAGAGATGTTATCCATGGTCTGTCAGTACAGGCTTTGATCAAATTTATAAATGTTGAACTGAAACCAAAAGAGGCAAGAACTTTGTAAAGGAATGAAAACTTTACCCTGTCAAACGAATTTGCCACGTGTCAAGTTTTATTAACATACCCTTCTCATTTATGTGGAAGATGGAATGCATGGCTTCCTAAACTTGAATCACATTGTCCAGAATGTGTTGCCCTTTAACAAATCCACCTTGAAGAGGAGAGATCAACTTTCCAAGCAGAAGTTTAAGCCTGTTGACTAAGAGTTTAGAAAGAATTTTAGAAGAAGAGTTACACAAAGAAATAGGTTTGAATTGATTGAATGTGGAAGGCTTGGATTCTCTGGGAATTAAAGCAAGGAAGGTGGAGTTGGTATTTCCACCTACTTTGGCTTTAGTTTGAAAGGATTTGACCATCCTAAGGAGATCTTTTCTGATTACATTCCAACATACTCTATAAAAGTGAAAGGAGAAGTCATCAGGGCCAGGAGCTTTATCAGGCTCCATGGACCAAATCACATCAATAATCTCTTTCTCTGAAAAGGGCATCATTAACTCCCCATTTTCCTCCTCACTCACGAGGCTAGGAACATTGGAAAGAAAATCAGATGTTAATTCAGAATTTGAATCTCCATCCTCTTTAAAAAGATTCTAGAAATGTACTTTAGCAGCTTGTTTGATTTGTGAAATTCCTTTGATGGTCTCACCGCTTGAAGAGGAGATTTCAAAGATGTGGTTATAGGAGAGTCTAGCTCGGAACTGCTTATGAAAATAAGCAGAGTTTCTGTCACCAGATTTCAACCATAAACTCTGGGATTTCAAACGCAAGAGCTCTTCTTCCTACCTAAACTCTCTAAAAGAATTGAACTGGGCCACTTTTTCTTTTTCAAGCATTTCTGCAGTAATCTTAAAGACCTCCATATCCAATTGAATCGCTTCCAAGTTGTCCAAAGCTTTATTTCTTACGCTGAGAGTAGAAGGGAGAGATTTTATCCAATCCTTTAATGCAAGTTTGGTATTTTTTAATTTTTGTTCCCACATGTAATTTGGAGAACCGATCACCTGGATGCTCCACGCATTTGAAACGGTATCCATAAAGTCGTCTCTTGCTATCCATAGGGGGCTGAACCTGAAAGGGATGGGGCCGAGATTTTCCTCATCCTACAATTTTAGCAAAATTGGCTTATGGTCCGACGTGAGTTTTGGAAGAATGCTGGTGGAGAGAATTTTATTTTCCAGCAAAACAGAACTCTGAGCAGAAAATGGTCCAGCCTCACTGCAATATGAGCTGCTCCAGAACGATTGTTACTCCAAGTGAATTGACCTCTTTTAGGTTTTAGATCCATCAGATCCCATGTTGAGATGAGGTGCTCCACAGTTCTGAGCATTGGATCTCTCCCACAGACTCCACCGAGTTTCTCTCTAGGTTCCAGAGTGATATTTAAATCACCTGCCACTAATATGTTTGAAAGGTTGTTTGCAGCAAGAAAGTTTTCCCATGAGGACCAACATTCTCTTTTCTCTTGAGAATTTACAGGAACATATAAATTGAAAATAGCAAGAGAAATCTTGCTAGAGATGTGCTTAAGCTCTGTATATATCTAGTGTTTCGTTTCAAAATAAATTTTCAGAGAAAAAAGGTCCTCTGACCACAAGGTTGCAATGCCACCGGATGATCCCCATGCACTCATAGCCTTCCCTCCGAATTTAATCCATGACTTTTTCCTTAAGGAAAGAAGATTGCTCTTATCTATTTTCGTCTCTTGGAGTAGAAGAACGTCACGGAAAGCCTTTTTTATTAGGTCTTTAATAGCTTCTACTTTCGAAGAGTTTCCTAGCCCCCTGCAATTCCAAGAGACGATATTCATTATTTATTATTACTGGGAGGGGGAGGACCTCCTTTTGAAGGTCTAGCCCGAGTATTCCCGCTGATTGTCATTTCAATGGTGGCGTGACTGCCTTGCATCTTAAGATGTTTGGCTTCTTCCTCCTGAACCGTCTTATGATATTTACACCCTTTTTTGGAAGACCTCTCAAGGGGATCTTCGTCGGATGAGCCATTGTTTTCAGCGGGTTTCTTTTTTTTCCATTGCTGCATATGTAGAAGAATGTCCCTCCACATGAGTGCCAAGATCTGGCTCTTCAATACCTTGGACTTCATCAATTTCCTGATTTTGAGATTGAGGGACTTCTCCCTCTTTAAGCACCGAGGGCACTTGATCTTCAGGGATGCTCAATACTGCAAAATTGTTTTGAGATGATAGTTCCTTCGGAGCTGTTTTGTTTTCTTTCTGTTTATGCCCGAATAGATTACTACCCATCCCCAGTTCTCCTCTTTGCCCCTTAGCTTTGTTTCCTTGCTTTTCTGAATTAGATTTTTGAACTTGAGTCCATTGTTCACCCTTCTCATTGATAGCTTCTTCCTCAATTCTTTTCTTACAAGATCTGGAAAAATGCCCGTAAGTGTGGAAAAATCTACACTTAAAGGGAAATTGCTCATAATCTAACTCTTGTACATGGGACCAATCTGTTACTGTCAAATTGATAGCTTCAGGAAGCCCTACATCCAAATCCACTTTGACACATATTCTAGCACGGGTAAATTGATCTCTTCATTCAGCTCTATCAATATATTTCCCCAGGGTGTTTCCTTTTGCTTCTAGAGATCCTAGGTTCTAGCAATGGAGAGGAAGGCGACAACCTAACCCAAATAGGGACATCTTGATTTGGATCGAAATTCGGAGTCCATTTGTTTAGGTAGAGCCCTTGAGGCCCCATAAAATATGGCCCATTCCTAAAGATTAAATCTCTATCTGCTGAATTTTCAAAAAGAAAGACATAGTATCCCTTACCAATCAAATAGCTGCAGACGCCTTCTGAGATCAATTTTTTTCGATTCCTTTGTACCCACCCTTTGATTGCCTTTGGGGATGGCCAAAGCCCAGTGAACTGACCAATAAGACCCCGTTCAACGATATTTAGGGCTGTTTGGCATGGTTGATCCGCAGGAAGATCCATAGTAGGGATGTTCTCATGCTTCTTCACAAAGGACTGTTGGATCTGGTTGAGTTTCCTCTTGGTGCATGAAGCAATTAATCTCCTGAAGGAATTGAGATCATAGGAAGGGGAGGAGTCCCCTCCATCCGTCATGACTTTAGCACTGCCAAGTTGATTTGTAACCACAAACTACACCCAAAGATCAAGCAAAATTTAAGGTGTTCTACCAGATCTTCTTGTGCCTCACGCAGATCTCCTTTTCAAGGAAAAAAACAAGACATGAAGCTATGGATCAGGAGCATAAACTTTAACCAGAATGCACCTCCTTATCAAAGGTATTCAGTTCTCCCCTCACGAAGGCAAAGACACATCTCAAGCCACACCCTCCACCAAGAGACTTCCCGTCCAATCTTCTTGCAAAAAAAGAAAAACAAAGAAAACGCCCTCCCTGATTGAGAGGCAGAGACCTCCGGCAATAGATCTAGCAAACCAAAGGAAGCAACGATGATCAAGAAAACTGAAAGTTCTTGGAGCCAATTTTCAAAAACTCCAGTGCAACATTCAATATAAATATTAAATTTAAAAAATTCTAAATTATTAAATTAAATTATATTTAAAAGGCGGACAGTTTTGTTGCTAATTTCACTTACCAATATTACAAGTTATATAAATCTTTAATGCCTAGCTATTAAAAACTTTCTTAATCTTTAATTTAAAAAAAAATTTAAAAAATTAAAATCATTCATCATAGTTACATTAAATAAATGTTCTTTGTTTAAAATTTTAATTAAACAATAGTTTTTTTTTAAGTTTATAATGGACAATATTATAAATCTTTAAATTTTGAATCATTATCAATTTTGTGATTTGAATCACCTAAAGCTAGTGATTTTTCCCAAAATCACAATATAAATTAAGAAGCGTGTAATCATGATCGAACACTTTGTTTTCCAAATGTTTTAACTATAGTGACAAAAGAACATTAATGATAAATGTTGATGTGTTGGAATCTGATTGGCGGGCAATGATGTATGCCTCAGGAGTTGCTTCCCAATCCTTGATTTTTATTGTTTTTGTTTTGTTCATGGTAGAGCCTGTGCACAACCCATTTCTCACCACCTGCAAATTAAATACTCACAGCCCATTTCCTCGCACCTGCTAGTATTGTCCCAATGTTCACATGCCAACACGATAAAGTTTAACATATGGACTTAAATTTGTTTGCGAATTAAATTTGTATTTAGTATTGTTCGCAAGTCAACTACTAGGGCATTCCGTTCAGATGCTCCAAGTGTCAAGAGATTGGCCACCTATGGAGACAATGTAGCTCTTCAGGTTCGGACAGTGACCGTGGGTCGTCGGATGTTGAAGCGTGGTCGTCAGAGGACTCAGGTGAAGATAATTTGGTCACAATGGATTCCTGGATTCTTACTAGGACTCCAAATGATTCAGATCTACTAGGGGGGCATCCTTTTATGAGTAAGTTGCACTCACTTAATCCATCATTTGTGCCATCATTAAATTCAAATGACAACGACTTTGGTAGGGCATTGGAGACTAAGGGTGATGCGGTGGGGGAAATTGCTTTAGCTGGAAATTCTTTCTTCTATAGGGGTGTGACAGACCCAAAGTTGGCAGTCTTAGGATCAGACAGGTATGGGGGTCCCCCTATTACTAAGCCTTCCACACCCTTGGTTGAAAAGGTGGTGGAAGTTAGTGATTCCCAGGGACTTTTTGTATCCAATGGTGGCGGTCATGTGAACCTTGTGGGCTCCTCTTCCAATTTCAATGCGATATCAATGATGGGTATCCTAGATACTAGAGTCATTATTGGTTAATTAGATGATTAGGAACCTTCCCCATCTCCATCTACACTATATAAGGAGTTGCCGCGTGAAGTTGATAACCTCATGTTTGTAAAGGGATTGCTAAAAAATCATCCCTTCATAACATTCTTAGGGACCAACGTTAGGGGTATTCCACTTCCTATCCCAGAACCTCCTGAGGACGACATCCCATCATTGAACTGCCCAACAGATTCTCCTAATCTTCCATCCTCTAGGGGGGCCATTTTGGGAGGCACTAAGACTGAATTTTCTCTTATAAAGACTCGTAGTGTGAGGAAAGTAAAGAAGGGGCCTGATTTAAAGGATGCGGAAAATGATAAGAATCCTTATCCTTCCCAGACTTCTGCTAACTCGAGGGCGCTTAGAGGCATTAAAGCTCTTTCCAGAGTTCAAAAATGATTTGCACATCCATAAATATCAGAGGAGTGGGGGACCTCCAAAAGCACCAAGCCCTTCAGAGAATCTTGGATAGGGACAAGCCAGATGTATTATTTCTTCAAGAAACGATGGTTTCAGCACAACAAGCCAGTTCATTTTTTCTTTAAAACAAAGTTGATTGGGAGGTGTCATCGGTGGATGCTTTGGGTTTGTTGGGGGTCTACTGGTGGCTTGGAACCCTAGGAAAGCCAAGTTAAAAGCTTTCTCTGTGTCTGCAGAGATTCTATTATCAGACTTCTTCACGGATTTTCCAGAGGAAATCAACCTAATCAATGACCATGGGCCTTCTAATTCCAAAGAACTATTATGGGATTGGATTGTTGCAGAGGGTACTTTCGACCTCCCTAATTTAGTGATTGCGGGTGACATGAACTATACTTGGTCGGCATGTGAGATCTGGGGGAAGAAAGAAAAATGGATCCATTGAGTCACTCTTTTGTGGAACTGATGGGCGCTGCAGAGTTAGTGGATGTGGATCCGACTCCGATGGGACCTACCTTGAGCAATGGTAGATTTGGTCAGGAGCGGGTAGCTAAAAGATTGGATAGATTTTTTGTGAGTGAGGCTCTGATTGAGAAATTACAGAAATTCAAGTCTTGGGTCGACCCATCGAGATTCTCGGATCACCACCCAATTTATCTTGAGGTTGCTGTGAGTGGTTTGGGTCCTAACAGACCCTTCAAATTCAATCATGAGTGGATGAAGGTGGCAGGATTTAAAGAAATGATTTGTAATGTGTGGAAAGATGCAGACTTCCCACGGACTTTGTCTCCATTGGAACTGTTGATAGAAAAACTTGGTAGGTTGAAATTTGAGGTTAAAGGCTGGGTCAAGGCACATTCTACTACCGACAAAAAAAATATGATGAGCATTGAAACCAATATTGGGAAATTATTTGCTTCGACAGCCCTGGATATGTGGAACCAATCGGATAAGGACCTTCTACTCAAGCTAGAAAACGAGAAAGCTACTATTCTATAGGTTTCATATGAAAAGGCTAGACTTGCGAGCCGCCTGACTTGGTTAGAAGCTGGTGATTTGAATACCAATTTTTTTCACAAATATGAAGATCACCGGAGGAACATAAATTCCATTTGGGGTTTGAAGACAAAAGAAGGCATGTTGGTAAATGATCAAGAAGGCATCTCAAAGGAGGCTCTCTCATACTACTAGTCTTACTATAGTGCCGAAGGATCCTTTTCTGTTATTGATCAACTAAAAGTGGTTAAGGAATATCCTAGGATCTACGACGAGGCAGAGGGGTATGAGTTATTCAAACCTGTCCAATTGTCTGAACTTAAAGATGTCATCCTAGCTTCGGCCAGATCCAAAAGTCTGGGCCCAGATGGTTGGACTATGGAATTGTTCATGGATTGTTTAGAGATCATGGGGCCAGACTTATTGCGGCCGGTGGAAGATTCCAGAACCAGGGGTGTGATATCAAGAGCAAAGAATTCAACTTTCATGGCACTAATCCCAAAAAAGTCTGCTTCGGACGACTTGGGGGATTTTCGTCTGATTTCACTTTGCAATTATGTATATAAAATTATTGCAAAGATTATTGCAACAAAGCTTAAACCAACTCTATCGAGGGGCCTCTTGGTGGAGCAATTTGGAAATTTAGTAAAATCTTCAGATCCTGGAAGTGGTGGGGGTGGCTCAGGAAGTCTTACACAGTGTTAAGACCATATCATTGGAGGCTGATGTCTTGCAACTTGATTTAAATAAATCCTATGACTGAGTTTCATGGGGGTTTCTTAAGCTGATATTAATCCAAATTGGTCTTCCCTATAGGGTTATGAGATGGATAATGGGCTATGTCTCGTTGGTGTCTTATGCAATGTTAGTGAATGGTTGTCCAACAGATTTTTTTGCAGTGGAACGTGGGCTCAGACAGGGGTGTCCCCTTTCTCCACTCCTTTTCCTTCTGGTCATACAAGGTCTTAGTAGATTATTCCATAAAGCAAAGGCAGAAGTCACGATAAAAGGCATAAAGATCAACAAAGACTTATTCATTTCCCACCTTATGTTTGTCAATGACATTATGATCCTGGGGTTGGGATCTATCTCCGAATGGGGTGTTACTTCTAGAATATTACAGAACTTCTGTGAGGTTTCAGGTTTATCAATAAACCAAAGCAAATCGTGGCTCCTTCTGAACGAGGCATCTGAACAACACAAGGCAACAATGGTAAGTTTACTACAGATAAGATCCTATCCCTTGGCTGAGGGCACGAGATACCTGGGGTATTTTATTAAGCCCAATGGTTACTATGCAGAGGACTGGTTGTGGTTATTGTAGAGATTTGATCGAAGGATCAAACACTAGGGGTGGCGTTGGCTTTCCCTGGGAGGTAGATTAACTTTGGCTTGTTTTGTTCTAACTAATATGGTTGTTTATTGGTTTTCATTGTGTAAAGTCCCTAAGTCCATCATTAACAAGATCAGGATGAAGATCATGGCTTTCATTTGGTTCGTTGGGAGGACATCGCTAGACCTGTGGAGAAAGGTGGATGGGGATTGAAGAATATGCATCTTTTTTATCTGGCCTTAAGGGCTAAAAGTCTATGGATGGTGTTTTCTAGAGGTGGCCTGTGGTCTCAATTTATAAAGGAAATATATATACGTAGAATTTATATGATTAAGTGGGTCAAAATTTATAAGAAGTTGGGCAGAAACATTTCCAATATTTGGGTGGGTCTTCGAGGGGCATTCAAACTCTTCTCTTCTTGGTTGGCATGGACTCCAGGGGATGGAAGGGATGTCTGTCTGGGTGAAGATCCAAACGTTGGAGGCCCCCAAAAACACGTTCTATCTTGGGCTCTCTTTTTCCATTTACATTGCAATGGGATCTATTCCCTTTACCATATTTATTTGGGTCCAGCCAAGCGGTTGACTCAACAGAGTTGGATTTCGGCTTCACAGTTGGGCCTATATGGCTCGTTGGGTGTGGAATAGACCGGTAATGTTTGTGGTCTAAATATGGGAGCGATAAGTTTGGACACATCTCCTGATCTATTAAGCTAGCCTTATGATAGAGTGTCGAGGAATATTTTAGCTAAGTTGGCTTATTAACAACTCATTGAATACTTTTCTGGTAGACGAGAGTGGTGGTACTCGTTATGGAAGTGGAAAGTTCCTTCTCATATTATAATTTGTTGTTGGTTGGCGTTGGACAATCGACTTCTTTCGTGGGATAATCTTCTCCGTAGAGGTATGAATGGTCATGGTATGTGTACTTTATGTGGGCAGTCTGATGAAAATATTCTTCATTTATTTGTCTCTTGTAGCTTCTGCTAGTCTGTATGGAAGATTATCGGGCAACTGATCAATGCGGAATCACCTTGGTGTTGTGATACCTTATCGTCCTATTTTTTATCTTGGCGTAAGAAATTCCATGCCTGGTACACGCTACCTTGTTTCATTCTATGGGAACTCTGGCATTGCAGAAATCAACTTATATTCAAGGGAAAGGTGATGAGATCCTCTGTCATTGTTGTTAGAGTTTTGAATGCATATATTGAATTTGGAGGCGATCTCTCATCATGTGGCAGCACTCGTTTGATTTCAAGGGTGCCTAAGGTTATTGCTCATGTTCATAGCTTGGTGGGCTATTTTGATGGCGTGTCTCAGGCGGCTTCTAGCCTATGTGGTGTTGGTGCAATTCTCCAGATGATCGATCACAGTGATTTTAAGCTATGGATGAATTGTAGCCCAGGTTTTAACACCAAAGGAGAACTCCTTTCCTTGTGGATTATTCTATGTTTCTCCTTGGCTTGTGGTTTGGATGGCCTCCATATTTTCGATGACTCTAAAGTCATCATCGATTGGGCTTTGGGATTGCACTGTATCTTTCTCTTTCATCTGGATCTGTGGCTGGTATGTGTTCAGGAGTTGATTGATTTGTTCCATGAGATTTCCTTTTCACATATATACATTGAACAAAATCACCAGGCTGACTTATTATCCAAACTAGCTCTTCAGGTGGAAGATGGTTTCAGTTTTTTTGAAAGATGGTTGATTGGAGGATAGGTCTCGACTCGGGATCGAATGGCTGCATTTGATTGATTGTTAAGGCCTATATGGTGGGTTTTTTCTTTGGTCCTTTTGGGTCGACCTGTTTTTTGTTGTTATTAGTTGGCTGGTGCCTTTTAGTTTGACTTCTGTGGTTCATGGAGACATACTGTTTGACTATTTTCTTTGTGTGACCTGATTATTTATTGGTTATGGACTATTTTTAGTCTACCCACGACAAAAACTATGTGTTTTATCTGCCTTTTTGTACTAAACATTATAAATATTTATATAAAATATTGTTTTTTTAAAGAAAAAAAAGTCGACTTAGTTTGCTTTTAAATTAAAATTTTAAATATTTTTACTAGCCATTAAAGTTTAATATATGAACTTAATCTCTTTTTTTCTTTCTTATTGCTTTGCTTGATATGACTTTGGCTCAATGTTTCATCTAAGGAAATTGCTTTTGTCTCATCTGATTTAGTGACCAACCAAAGAGATTACTTTTGTATAATCTCATTTAGTGACCAACCAAAGAGATTACTTTTATTTTATATGGTACGTTTGGACACAATATATGTTTTGCAACTTTTATTAATAAAAGGTGATGAGCTTGGCCTTGAATAGGTAAAGAGTTTCACTCAATTTATTATGGGATAATTGGTTCGTAAGCTTGTATATGTTTGTGTGGTGTGATTGTGGTTGTTCAACATTACGTCTATGTGAGGAAAGGAAACTATGCCTTGGCAATCAAACCCAAAAAACTTGGATGGCCAGACTGCACTTGCAGAGTGACATGCTAAAAAAAGAGAAATAAGGTTATCCCATTCTTTCTTGTTGCTCGGTTTAAGACAACTTCTAGTTCTACCAACTATGGGTGTCTAGTTCTCCCAACTATAGATGTCGAACAAGACTACTAAGAGATCAAACATTTCCCTCACCACTCACACACACTAGGTAAAATTTCAAGTTTATAGCAAGAGTTATTGTCTTTAGCAAGAGCTATTTTGGCAAGAGTTATTGGCAATGTCAAGGGCATTTCCACCTCGTGGCTCTTATTTGCATTATGATTTATTTTTTCCATAATCACAATATAAATGGAGAAGCATTTGATCACGATGGAACACTTTTTATTGCCAAATATTCTCCCTTGTTTATGATTTTGATTTTTCATTCCAAAATCACAATAAAAATGAAGACACGTGTGATCACGATGGAACAATTTTTATTCCTAAATTTTCTCCTTTGCTTTCCATTGAAGATATCGAGTATATCATAATATCTTTAGTGTAAGATCGCCAATTTTGTCAAAATAGAACATTAAATATATGATAGCAAAGAGTGGATCTAAGTTCTTGACATTCACACTTTTGTCACCTTTTTTGTTAAAAAGGGATTGTGTATGTTGAACTAACATAGGAGGATCGTAGTAAGTGCTAGACATTGTTTATGTTTCCATTGATTTGAAGGCAAATGGTAGATATATAGAGTTAGTAAGCACATGTGCTAGTAGTATGGTTTTTTTGGTGAGCACAATGATTTTGCTTAATTAGTTGGAACATTGTATACTTTGATTCTTAATAATGAATACCAAGTATAGTTTTTTTCATGGGTGAAAAAAAAGAGTGGATATAAGTTCTAATGATTGAGAAGATGTGTTTCTTCCTTAGAGGTCATGGGTGTGAATCCAAAGGAGGGGTGGGTAGGCTATGTGCACCTTCCTAAACTTAGCAGTCAAATTGAATCGATAATGGAATGGGTCCCTTATCTAAAAAATAAGTAGGTCTCATACATCATGACTATTAATATGTGCAAAATTTATACATACATGACATTTTTACAACAATTAAAAACAATACCACCTAGGTGCCCACCACAAACAAGGGGTATCATACATTATGACTTTTAATATGTGCAAACTTTATATATACATGGCATTTTTACATCAATTAAAAAAAAGACTGCAAAAGTATATTTCACTTAAAAATATAAATACTAGCAATGTTGTCATATAACATTAAACATAAATATAGTGTCACATGACCATACAAGCTATGAATGAATTGATTGCTCACAAAAAAATTATTGAGACACAAAAATGAATAACACCAAAAAGTAAGAAGATTATATTAAAATACTAACATAGTCAAACTCGCATTAAGTCATTCTCATTTTTAGAGAGACTCTAACCATCATTTTTTTTGGACTCGTAACTTAATCAAATTTTTATATTTTATATGTCTTAAATCTCTTTTTATTTATAAATTTATAATATTATATGTATTGTAAGTTTTTGTTTTCATAATTAATTTGTTTTTTTACTTTTAATTTCCAAAATAAATAATAAATAATTGTTTTTTATTTTTAAAACTAAAAAGTAAAGACTATGCTACAAACAACTTATGTTTTTAGTTTGAATTATATGTAATATACAATAAACATATTGATACGATGTATTTCATTATACAATTATTTTATTTATACAAATGGTTAATAAAGAGTAAAAAATTATTTTATTATACAATTATTTTATTTATACAAATGCTTAATAAATAAATAAAAAATCAGAAAAAAAATGTTGAAATCATTTTTTAAGTTAAAAAAAATCTAAATAACACAACTAGAGTCTGTAGCCATGGTGAAGACAATGGCATATATATCCCCTTGTTGTGGTTTAGTCGTGAGATGAACAAATGATTAGGGTAAGTGCAAATTCTTAACAACTTTAATAGAATAGTGATCCTTAGTGCACTTAAAAAAGAAAAAACATTTCACAAAATATGTGTGCTATCTAGATAAGTTGTACTATAGAGATACTTTATATCACGTTATTTGTATTAAACATTTTTCTATTTTGAAGTTGAGTTGTACTATAGTGATACTTTATATCACGTTATTTGTATTAAACATTAACCTATTTTGAAGTTGACTTTGTGGTCTTAGTTCTAGGTTTTTTTTTCCATAGAAAAAAATCGTAAATTTTACTTACATTGTTCAGATGGATCAAACTGTCCATTATCGCAAAAGTATCAATCTTCAAAGCATAAGCTTTTTACATCGGAGATGGAACAAAACTGTCCATAATCACAAAAATTATCAAAAAACTTCAAAGCATAGGCTTCTTACACTAGAGATGGAACATATCCAAAACACCAAAATATCAGTGTAGTCATCAAAGACTAAAGCCTTTACATGAGTTCATAGTTTCAACTATACATATAAGAGCAACAAAATCAAGACATACATACATTAATAGGACAGAAACGATATAATCGTTATGATCTTCACAAAACTGAAGAGTCATCAGAAAAAGTGATCTCAAATCTCATAAACAACCCCAAATATTTCCAGGAACAGAAACAAAACTAAAATTGCTGATAACTTTCTAAAATTTCAGATGTATGATACTCTTTGATGTACCAAAACCTCTATGTAACCAGCGCTCCAGCTTTAGCCAAGCCATATGTTAGTGAGTTCGCTCCAACTTTAGCCAAGCCATCTGTAAGTGAGTTCCTTTCACGATAGATGTGCTTGAGGTCCAGATGCTCAAACAAATCTAACAACCTGTTAACTTCATTAAGAACCTGTGCAAGCTCTAAATTCAACAATCAGAACTTACCATTAGCCCAATTAATGACTAACTGCGAATCACCAAATAATTGGAATTTTACAATGTGTTTCTCCCTAGCCAAAGTAAGTAATAACTTCAAAGCATAGATCTCTACAAAATTATTAGTTCCAGTCCCTAAGCCAGCCTTAAAAGAAAAATAATGCTCATCAGAAATATAAATCATACCTCCAGCTCCACATATTTTAGGGTCACCAATAGCAGATCCATCAAAATACCCCCAAGGGTAACTTTTATCAATATTTTCAACAACAATAGTTCTGATTTTAACCACAAGATTATCCTGTGGAAATGATCTCAACAGACCCAAGCTGAAAGTGGATACCTGAGAAGGTGTCAAGAGTATATCTTCAAAGCAACTCAAGTTTTTGGCTTTCCAAATAAACCATAAAGCAATAATTGGTAAAGATTTAATATGCTTGACCTCCAAATTAAGACACCATGTCTTCAGACAATCACTCACTGATTCTCCACTCCAAAGATTATTAATTCTTAATTTTTCCTCTAGATTCATCCATACACACTATGTGTAAGGACATGCCAGAGCAAGATGGTGATTAGACTCAACATCCAATTTGCAGAGGTAGCATCTACCAGGACCTTCCCTCCCTTTCCTAACAATGACATCCCAAGTAAGGGCCTTATCAGAAAGTAGGAACCAACAAAATATTTTTGCCTTTAGTGGGAACTTAAACTTCCATAGTACTTTCCACCACCAAGAATATTCCATCAAATTTTTGTCTAACAGTAACTGCACATAACCCTCATTTGGTGTATACTTACCTGATTTGGACAAGCTCCAAACCAACACATCATTTTCATTTGTTAATCTCACATGACTACCTTTAATAATGGCAAGATATCCATTCCAATCTGTTACATCTTGTTGGTCAACTAAACCAAGTTGTTCAACTGATAGCCATCCCTTTTACATAATAAAAGTCAAACCAGGAGCACCAATATCTTTTAGAGAAAAAAAACCCATAAGAATGTAGTTTCTCAGTCAAAAGTGAAGGTAAAAGCTGTCTCCACTCACATCCCACCCACGGATCAAGACCAAGACGAATTGCTGCACCAGTCCCAATCTTCCACACAAGATTATTACCAATAATATCAAATGACCATAAAACAACCTTCCAACAAATGAACATGCTTCTTTTTTGTTTGACAGAAGATCGAATCCAATCCAATAAAGACATTGGATGCACATATTTCTGCAGGACAATCTGCACCCACAAGCCCGATCCATTGATAACATTCCACACACTCTTTGCTGCAAGGGCTTTAGCAAAAATAGTAGGACTTTTCAACCCCCAGCCCCCATAAACTTTGGGCAAGCCAAAGTCTTCCATGAGGTCCACGGTAACCCATATTAGTCCTTATTACCAGACCAAAGGAATTTAAAACATATCTTCATGATCTTCTCTAAAATACCCACTGGAATCCAAAAGTGCATCAAGAAAACCGGAATTGCCTCAAAAACAACTTTAATCAGGATATGTTTGATATGGTATTATCTTAGTTCTAGTTTGTAGGTTGATATGGTATTATTTTTTTAATTTGATATTAACATGATTAATGGTTTCGGTGTCATGAGCTATCTTTTGTTCATGATTATTTGCTATGTAATATCACAAGTTATTATATTATACTCATGATTATTTGTTGTGTAATGTTACAAGGTATTACATTATAGGGGTAAATTAAATTGGGATTTAGCTTCAATGTATCTAAGTAAATGTATAATAATTTTTTAGAAAACATTTAAAAAAAAACAAAAAAAAAACTATATATGTATGTGGTGAGTAGAATGATAGGCGTACTCTATTGTATGTTTGTCGTATCAATGGGTGATCCGAGTCTAATGAGCACCATAAGTCAAAGTTAATTGAAATACATTCGTTTGTATAGTCAAAGTTTTGCATGGTAATGAAAGTTCCATTATTGTAGAGCTTTTGGTAATAATTGCATAGAGAGTAGCGAGCTCTCTACAACTTAGGACAAGGAAGATCTTGTCACATATATAACATATGTGACAAACACAAAAATTAAATAATATTTGACACATATATCTATTCAATTTTAAATTTTACAAAAAGCTTAAAACATAAAAAATGTCATAGATTCATCTTAAACATTAATTTATAAGCATGGAGATGGATCAAATTTATTGAAGTCTTAATTTTTTTTTTGTAAGCTAGATAGAAATTATATATTAAAAACAACACTATGCAAAGTTTGTATTTGGTGGTCTGCCACTTGAGAAACCAGACCAATGGCATAAAAAGAGCTTTTTAGTCCAGATTGTCTAAGATAAGTTTTTTGTGATATGTACAATCCAACAATTTCACTATATCTACCATAACCTTGCATGGGTGCAAGAGCTTTGACATAATTGATATATATAAAAAAGAATTTCATACAAAAAGTTTAAGTTTTCAAGCCTCATCCAGAGGGATGAACATGGCTTATGTTAGGTCAGAACTTGGTTCTTGAATCTCGGAGGAAGTCTCCATTGTTGCCTTAGATATTTGGCCCAGTTGATAGCTCTTCAACTCTATACAATCCCACATAAAGCCTTCACCCACATGCCCAATTTTGCATCCATAGTTAGCAACTGAACGTGAATTTAATCCAGTTGAAGCATAATATCGTTGTGGGAATCCCTTAGGATCAAAGAGACTGAGACCTGCTACTCATGCCTAGCCTAACATCTCCCCCCCCTTCTTATTCTCCCTTGGTGACCTCTTTTGCCTCCTTCTGTCATGTTAACAATCGCCCAATCCAACAATTCTATCTTGTAGGTCGAGCTAACCTAAGAGATGGAATGACAAAGGAAACCAACATATTGCTTATAGGCCCACTCTCCTATTTCTATTCAAACCAAGACAAATCAAGTGAAACGGAGTAAAGTCCCTTCACCAACTAAAGTTGTCTTGTCTATTGGTGATGATTTCGACCTCTATGAATACTCCTTCATTATCATATGCTACTCCCTTGTCCTCTAACACTGCCATTTGCCTCCTTGTTCTCTTTTTCCACCCTTTGCCCTCTTTACAACTTTGCAACATTATCTACAACATTAATACCGAGTTGCTCTTCACTTTGCTCATGAATGCAATCTATCCTCTCAAGCCCTCTGCCAAGCTTTACCTATGTACAAATGTCCCCTGGCTCCTCAAGAATCCTTCCATCCCTCCCTATTACCTCATCTTAATTTTTTTTAAAATTACATATTAAAAAATTTGTTTATTTTTTAAAATTACATATTAATAAATTTGTTTCATTTGAATGCTTAATATTGCTTAATATAAGATAGATATATATTAATTTATACACACCCAAAAGTTTAAAATACACACTATTTTGCTTAATGAAAAGGTTATTTATCCTTTTTCCATATATATATATACACATGACCTATTTTTAAGCCAAAATCCATGTGACCGTGACCAAAGCTTAATCCACTATATCTTTCATTACATTGCACTCTCTACCAGACACTCACGGAAATTCGAATCTACCCTTTAAGTAAATATGAAAAGTTCAAAGTGAGGGAATGCTATGAAAGTGGAACCCAAAACCCTGAAAGGTTTATCATAGAGAAGCCATGGCCATGTCCGGCAATCTGCAAGTTAAACCAGAAGAGCTCCGCACAGAAGACGAAACGAAGACGGACCACACCGCCCAAACCCTAAGTGATGAATGGGTTAAAGTCTCAGCAAATTCTGTCTCTGGCCGTGGCACAGAAAATATGGTCGAAGAAGACTGGAATTCTCGATCAGCTCATTTAATTCTCCCCTCCAATGGTGAACACCAGCGAATAAGGTATATTAGAGATGAGTTGCTAGATTTACAGTTCAATGGAGAGGATGAACAATTGGGTAGATGGAAGGAGATAATGAGTTATTCCGGGCACATTGGTGCTGAAATCCATGATATGGAGAAATCCGCTGAGAATTACCCCAAACCGCGTCGAAGGAACATAGACAGACGCCAGAGAGCCCGCAAAAATGAAGAGGCCTCAAAAGGGAAAAAACTTCATAATACAATCCCTGGTATGCATTTTTTATTTGATTTGATTTTAATACTAAAATAATTCATAGATTTGGCAAACCATCCTTGCTTCACCGGTGAGGTCGACATAGTGTTAATCTGTTCACCAAGGTGCTATGCTTGCTGTGTTCTGTCGCACCTGTATGGCATGCGTTGCACAGGGATGATATAGCACGTTGGAGTTTGTTTCCTACCTTGGAAAATAACCAATTTGCCGGTGGATTTTCTTGATGTTACAAGTTCACAGTAATTGACAGTACCACTGATCAATGTTCTTTTCTCCGGCCTCAAGTGCCAGGATAACATCAGCTCATGGTTCTCGATGCCTCCCAGAATCACCCAGCGATGTCCTGTCAGCCCTGGTCTCTGGATGACATTATCAGACAGATCATTCGATCCTTTTTAATGATTGATTCCGGGAGAGATACTTCCTACTCCTCACCCTCTACCTCCTCTTCGTGTCTTATGGACATCTAGTTGATCTCTGGCACTACTCCTTTGTCCCTGTAATATTTAGTTCATGTATTTCGGGTGTTATGTTGTTTTTTTCTTGCTTTATGCTTTCTGGGTAGCCCAGGGCAACCCTACAGATTGGTATCAGTGATTGCACTTTTTAGTCCCATTGACCTATATTTTGGTCATTTGTTGATATTGATAAAATTATCCAATCTTGGCGGACCTTGATTTCTGACACTCTTTTCTTCTTACTTGATGTAATATCTAGTCCATGTATTTCATCTTTCATCTTTTTTCCTTCTTTGTTTATGCTTTTGGGGTAGCGTAGGGCACCCCTACAGATTGGAATCAGTGCTATTGTACTTCCTAGCACCGTTGACCTCTTGTTTGGTATTTCTTCCTAGTCCTATTGACCAACCGTTTGGTCGTTTGTTGGCATTGAGAAAATTAGCTATCTAAGTGGACCGGCCAGCATGCTCTGCAATAACATGCTAGTTTTGTTACCATTTTATGTCAAACAGATATTTTTATTTCACATAGATGCCAATAGTTCTCATACATTTTAGTCTGCTAATCCAGTGTATGAATTCTATGATTTTTGCTCCGACAGTGTGCATATGAAATCAATTCTTTGAAAGTACTAGACTTTGACAAATGATGGTTCTTACTTTTGCAGAGTTAGCTTTTTATCATGACATTTAGCTGTTTTTCATCAATGACTTTTGACTCTTTACCACAAGGATATACTATTGCAATTTGCCTCTGACTGGAAATTCACGACGCTTTGTTTCCCTGTACAGAGTTATGTTCGAGCCCATAGTCTCACCTGCTCTAAATCAAAATTAATTGTTGCTCAGATCTCTAAAACTATGACAGTCATTCAGTTTATCTACAGTTGTGTGTTTTGAAACTATTTTTCACTGTTACTTTTCTTTTGTTCAAAGATACATTTCACTCAGCATTAGTGTTCTGTGTATCCTCCCTGAATGATTAATGTTGATTAAAAAACGCAACACATTAGAAGCCCTGAACTTTATTTACCCATCTTTATCAGACTATCGTTGCCAATGTGTTGATAAGTATTTTATATTTTTGTTGTAGGTCCATTGCTGCTGATAAAATCAAATGAACAGTGCTACGAAGAGCTACCTTCTCAAGTTTCAGAAAGCAATGCTGAAATCATTCAACAAACTAGTATTTTGCCATGGGAGGAGCAGGATGATTTGGATGATAGTGAGGACGAGTTTGATAGCCTCCTGAAACCTGCATTTTTTGTTGATGGAGAGCCTGACTTCGATTCTGGACCACCTGAGGACGGAATTGAATATCTTCGACGAGTGAAGTATGTAAATGATAAGATCTCCTTAGACTTTTTATATATTTGTCTTAAAAGGAAGTATATCTTAAAATTGTAGAAGTACTAGTTGGTTAGTTCTTCAATCTCTGTAGGGATGTTATCATTGACTTTCTTTTCTAGCTATTTTTAGCACAATTTCCTATCGATTCTGGCGTTAATAAAGGAAAAGTTTACGTTTTTCTAAATTTGAAATATGACAATTGAAGTTAGTCATGATTTTAAATGTGAACATAAAAATGCCGGTATTTTACAAATTTCAGTTCTGTATAAAATGCTGCTATTTTACAAATTTAACTAGATGGTTACATCATTCTATTCATATTTTGAACTAGAGTGGCTTTGTTGCAAAAGGATTTATAAATTATTTTCGTTTGGAACTTTATGTAAATTAAATTATAAATGACAATTTTCCGGACAGCTACACACTAAATTGAATGCTCTGCGGCTTAGATTTTCTAAATCATAACATGAGCTCAGATTTTTCATTTCACTAGTAACTTTATTTGTATTCTTTGGATTTTGTGCTGTATGCTGATCACCTGTTCTGAACTAAGTTACTGGGATACAGAATTATAGAGACTAAATATTTAGAGAATTTTGGATGCGATGTATCTGTATATTCTGTACATGAAAATACATACAAGAATATATATGCAAAGATAATACTATAAAACAGAAAATGGCCTCCATGATTTTAAAAATATTAGTCAATAGCTTGGATCGATGATTTCATAGGTACTGATTAATATTTAATAGGTGTCATGTCCCAAATTTTGCATTGGGTCACAATGGCCTAATCACATTTGCCATATTCATGAGAGTTTGTCAAATTGATGCTAAGGGTCAAATAATTGCCAAGGAGGAAAATTACTAGTTTCCTAGGTTGGGGGTGGAAGCTTTGGGATTTGGAATAAGGGGAACAATAAATGATGTTTGAACATTAGAATGGCATAAATTTTTAATAAAGGAGCTAAATAAATAATACAAGGGAAAATCAAAGTGGCAATTGATCATGAAGACACATGGAGGATGTGGGACCCACACAAGCTAGATTTTCTATGCCACATGGCATCCTCCTCTTGTCATTTCGAATCCATAAGAAGCCCAAGGGTCTTGGGATGAGTTGGAAGGTCAATATACTTGGCATGAATCGATTAAGGTCGAATTTGAGTGGAAGAGTAACTCCCATGGAAGAGGAAGAAGCATTTTGGAGCTAGTGAGACACTTGGATTAGATTTCCTAGCTCTATGACAACAATGATGAAGATGCTATGACACCTATAACACAAATCAGATCTGAAGACTGACATCTGACATATATGACATGTCAAGGCTAAAAATAGCTCCAAAAGGGTGCTCAAGGGAGTTAGGGCAGCTAAGATGCTTCCACATGTGATTTGGTGGAAGTGGGAGACTAGGAATTGTTGTACAAGTGGCATTCCTTGGAATCTCTTCCCAACTAGAGTTGGAATGCATCTCTTGGAAGGAATTCGACCCATAGAGAGTTTGGAAACTTTATAAATGTCAAGAACAAAGAATGAAGACAGCTTTTGATCATTTGAGAAATTTGCATTTGTGAAGAGAGAGAGCTAGTGGATGACTAGTTTTTTACCTTAGCCAATTTTGAGGGCGGAAGATTCCCATCCAAGTTGGTGTTTGGAGAGGCCATTCAGGTCTTTCATGGAACTTTAATGGAGTATGGATTTGCAGGTGTAAGCTACAGGGTAGCTCGTGGTTTCTTCTAGTGCAACACTTCCTCTCAACCATTCCTAGTTTTTGTTGCATATTCTTGCTCATGGAGGGATTGCGCTTTGGGTGAGCTATTGTACTATTTGGGAGAGTTTCTCATGGTCCATTTTTGACTGTAATAAGTTTAATATGCTTTGTTCTTCATCTTCAGAAAGTCTCAGGTCGAAATGCCATATGGTTGTATGTAAAATTGATTATTAATGAGCAACCAACGACCATTTACCCACTATATTGATGTATGCCATTGTAATGCTGATTATTTCGAATGAAAGAATGTCTCTCTGATATATTTATGATGAATGTATTGTCATTGATGAGTATTACAAGTTTTATATTCAACACTTAAGAATTTGAAGTCATCTTACTCAGTTTAATTGCATTTGGAGAAGATTTGATACCATTTCCCCAAGGGTCGAATTAGTGATTTTGTACCTGTTTGGGAGAGGGTTATAACAGCCTGTATAAACTGAATAATGATGCATATGAGACCTTAACAATGTCCCTTAAACATCCTCTGCCTCTGCTCAAAAATTCGAGTGGGTTTGGAAGCATTTGGAAAGCCATTTTTAGCGTTTACCCAGGGGGAATTGGAACCCCAATTTGCTAGTAAAAACTCCCACCTTGGCCATAATATTAAATCAGTTTGTAGAAGTCTTTAGAGGGTCATAAATCATCCGTGAACATCATATCAAAGTCTTAATATCATTCATATACCTTCTCAGAGGATTTGGGAGCATTTAGGTCAATTTGGAGACCTAGACATTAAAACTAGTCAAAGGTCGAAATAGGGAAAACAAGTGAAATTGGCCATTTAATAAAATTTCTTAAAAAAGGACATTACAATAGGTTAATACATTTTTCTAAACACCCATCCAAAGTGTAAAATATGATATATCGGTGTATTTTATTTGTATCGTCATCATGTGCAAACATGAGTACATTTATATGTCACTTTCATGGAAACTTACTATTTCTACTTAAGAGAGCTCTTGTCCCATCATACGATCACCAATAGTTGAGATTCCAATACTATTCTTTCTGCAAGTTTTTGGCCTTTCTTGGTGTCCCTAGAAGTTTTGTTTAGTTCTTCCTGTTTTGCTTCATCTAAAACCAGAGTTACAGGAATCAACCCCTCTGCTAAGATTTTGTGCTGGATTCTTGTGGGAATCGGGGTCAAAATCTCATTGGAATTGAAATCAAAATCACATGCTAATTAGCGATCCCTATCAGTAGTATCTTATTTGGTTCTTTTGTCAAAAACTACTAGTTTTTGTAGATTTTTCACTAGTTTTCAGCCACCAGTTTCAAGTAAAATTTATATCACTGTTTATGACATTCTCAGAAAAATAAAGTGTTGGAAATAAACAAAAATTTTCAGACTTAAAACACTGCTGCAAACAATCTTTTTAGTGACAGGAAATAAAAATCAACACGCCATTTAATCACACAGAACACTAGGATTTTTGGCCAATGGCCTTGGAAAAATCCACTAGGGGAAAACCAGTCAGAGAGAGAGTGTTTTTATTTTTCAGGAGAAGTTTATCATTTACAGCAATACATAGAAAATATCAAACCAACTTATCTCAACCCGAAAGATAAATTTTTGTCTCGATTTGCGTGTCGAGCAGCAAAAATCAAACTCTGATTTTTTTTGTTTCTGCCTTGATTTTCGTGCCACTGTATGGACTGTACGGATGAACTGTACTAATTGTAGGAACAAACTGTACGGACCTTGAAATCCGTGCCAATTTTTTTCTCGAAAATCGTGCATAGAAATCTGCCTCGAAAATCGTGCTTGCTGCCTCGAAAATTGTGCTGTACAGACTATATGGACCAGCAACAAATGCTGTTGTCTTCTCCTCAATTTTCGTGCCCTCTTTGCTGCTGTCCTTTCCCTCGATTTGCGTGCTGCAAAATTTTTCTTCTTGCTCAGGAAAAATGGAAACTTTCTCTCTTTTCTCTCTCAACTCTCTCTTCTCACGTCAATCTGCAAAAGTGAGGCAAACTGCCTTTCCCATGCCTTTTTGAGAAAACCCTAGGGTGAGTCTAATCCAACGGTGGAGATTAGATTAGATCAAGGGCTGAAATTAAATGCTCATATTTTATTTCTAAAATATTAATTTCACTCACCCACTTAAATTTATCAAAAAGTGACTTTAATGCTCTAAAGTCAAATTAAATGTTTTTACTTAAGTCATTTAATGCAAGGGTCACTTTATGTCCCCTCTCTAAGTGACTAAGGCAAAAGTCACTAGGGGAACACTTCCCTAGGTACAAAACTAACACTCCCTCTTACCGAGGAAGGTGTTTTGCACCACTCCTAACTTGTCTCTGAAGAAGACAAACTTGCCCCTCCCCAAAGACTTCGTCAGAATGTCTGCTACTTGCTCATCTGTGGAAATGTACTGAAGCATGGTGGAAACTTGCCCCTCTCTGAACATAGTCTCGGATGAAATGATACCTGATCTCAATGTGCTTTGACCTGTCATGGAAAACCGGATTCTCAGAGAGCTGGATGCAACTTTGATTGTCACAGTAAATAACCGTAGGCCTAAGCTCTTGACCAAATAGATTCACCAGCAACTTGCGAAGCCACAAGGCCTTCGTAGCTGGCCAAACTGGCTACCATGTACTCAGCCTCTACAGTACTCAATGCAACGGACTTCTGCTTCCGACTAAACCACGGCACTGCTGCCGAGCCCAAACTGAAACAACATTCGGAAGTGCTCTTCTGGTCTGCCACATTGCCTGCCCAATCTGAATCTGTATAGCCAACCAATCTAATCCCCTCTGACCTCCTGTAGTCCAAACCAAAATCCACTGTCCCTGAAAGATAGTGCAACACATGTTTTGCAGCGACCCAATGCACACTCCTAGGCTCAACCATGAACTGGCTAAGAGTGTTGACTGCAAAACACAAATCTGGCCGAGTGTTGACCAGATACATCAATGACCCAATAAACTGACGGTATAAAGTAGGATCCACCAACTCTCCCTCAGAAGCATGAAGCTTCTTCCAGTTGGTGATCATAGGTGTCGACATAGGTCTGCAATCCTCCATCCTGAATCTCCTCAAAATATCAGCTGCATACTTTCCTTGCCCCAGAAAAATATGTCCAGGGTCTTGCCAAACCTTCAATCCCAAAAAATAACGCATCAACCCAATATCAGTCATCTTGTACTCTGCTGCAAGATCCTTCTTGCAAGCTGCAATGGGTCTCTCTCTCCCTATGATAAACAAGTCATCAACATATAGTAGAAGAACAAGCGGATCATCTCCAACCATGATGAAGTAGAGATTCGGATCTGCTTCACTCTTCTGAAACCCCATACTCAGCACGTAAGAATCAATCCTAGAGTACCAAGCTCTTGGATCTTGCTTCAGCCTGTAAAGGGCCTTCTTCAACCTGCATACATGTGTCTCTTTGTCATGTATCTCAAAGCCCTGAGGCTGCTCAATGTAAATCTCCTCCTGCATTGAGAAATGCGGTCTTCACATCCATCTGATGGATCTTCCAACCCATTTCCGCCGCAATGGAAATCAATGCCCTGATAGACGTATAACGAGCAACTGACGCAAAAGTCTCATCATAATCAATGCCCTCAACCTGTGAAAACCCTCGTGCTACAAAGCTAGCTTTGTACTTCTCCACACTCCCATCTGTCGCATGCTTAAGCTTGTAAAGCCTACGAGAAGTCACCACTGACTTCCCCTCCGGTCTCGAAACAATCTCCCATACATCACTCTTCATGATGGAATGGTACTCATCCATCATGGCATCTCTCCATACCGAATGCTGGGAGGCCTCCTCAAAAGTAGAAGGCTCAGAATCTCGTGTACAAGCCACCAACACCATGCCCAATCTGTCAGGCATCTTGATGGCTCTCACCTTGTCACTGGGTGTCCCAGCCTTTACGGCATCCTTCAAGGTCTCCCGAAGCCACTTAGGCTTCTTTTTCCCTGAACGTTCTTGCCACAATGGCCTGTCCTCATCTGAAGAACTGCCAGAGCTAGAAGCCCTAGTCACCTGTGAACCTGAAGCTGGTGTGCCAACACCAGGTGTACCCTGGAATCCTGATCTCGATCCCCTGTAATAGTAGACCCATCACCTGTCCTTGAAGACCTTGCTGGCCTAACCACTGAACCTGGTGAACCTGTGCCAACACTTTGTGGTCCTGTAACCTCGGAAACTTGTGATCCTGACTGCTGCGTAGATGGAACCTGTGCCACAATCTGAGGTGCAGGGACCTGTTGCTCTCCCTGCTCTGATTCTCTCGACCTCCTGAAGTCTCGCTCCTCCTCAAACTTCACATCCCTCCTCATCACCACTTTCCTCTGAGAGGGAAGATAAATGCGGAAAGCCTTCGCAGTCTCATCATAACCCACAAAGATGCCCTTCTCTGCAGTGGGCTCCAACTTTGTCCTCTTCTCTAAAGGGACATGAGAATAAGTCAGACTACCAAATATACGAAAATGGCCAACTTCAGGCTTCTTGCCTGAAAAGCACTCCTCAGGTGTCATATTCCCCATTGCCCGATGGGGACTCGTGTTCTGAAGGTATACAGCGGTGCTGCAAGCCTCAACCCAGAGAAAGAAAGGAAGTGTTTGGTCATGTAACATAGCTCGAGCTACTCCAACAATGGACCTGTTCCTCCTCTTTGCTACTCCATTCTACTCTGGAGTATACAGAACTGTCAATTGTCTCCTAATCCCCTCCTGTCTGCAAAATCCATCAAACTCCTTGGAGGTATACTCACCCCCGTTATCCGATCTCAAGACTCGGATCTTCCTCCCTGTTTGGTTCTCCACAAGAGCTTTGAACTCTTGGAACCTCTGCAAGACTTCCTCAGACTTCTTGCTCTTCAGAAAGTAGATCCAGGTCTTCCTGGAATGGTCATCAATGAATGTCACATAATACTCGTATCCTCAAAAGGACACATAAGACATAGGTCTCCATAAGTCTGAATGTATCAAGTCAAGAGTATCAGCTGACCTGCTATCACTGCTCGGAAAAGCAGTCTTGGTGTACTTTCCCAAAGCACACCCCCTGCACACATCACTCTGCCTTGTGCTGAATTTCGGTAAACCCGTCACCATGTGCCTCAACAACCCCAAGGCTGGATGATGCAAGTGAGCCATCCTCCTATGCCAAAGCTCACACAACTCACTGTTGCTGCTATGTGCTAAAGCATGCCGCGGCTGAAACAAGAGCCTATACAGTTTCCTACATCTCGCTCCAATGGCAACTGAAGCAGATGGTCCTGCAGTCTTGGGAAACATATGCACATGTCCATCTAGGAAAGACACCCCAAGACCCTGATCCTCGATCATGGAAACTGACACTAGGTTCTTCTTCAGCCTAGGTACATACAATACATCCTGCAATACCATGGGACTCATGGACTCCCTTTGAAATGTAATGGTCCCACATCCAACTGCATTGACTACTGAGTCATCTCCCAACACAATCTCCACATCTGTATCTGCCTGTGAAAGCTCGGAGAACATCTCACGAGCACCTGTCATGTGGCTCGAGGCTCCGCTATCTATGTACCAAGTGCTGGAAGTAGATGCACTGTAAGAATGGTCTGTCACACAAGAAAACTCCCTCTGTCTGTCAACATCCGCACTGGTGAGAATGGATGCTCTCTCTCTCTTAATATGCCCAGTGCATAGTGCAAACTCACTCTGAAATCTAGCTGCAAAATCATCGATCTCAACTGAAGTGGTTGTCTACTGCTTCTTCTTCTTGTTCGGATACGTAGCGGCATAGTGTCCCACCTTGTGACATGCAAAGCACTTCACAGTGCTCATATCCTTCTTTTGCCCATCCTGCTGCTGCTTGGCCCCACCCTTCTTGCTCTTCTTCTTCCCCTTCGCTGTCAATGCCACATCCTCCTCTTCCCCTCTACTAGTAGAGCCACTGCACTGCAAGAAACCCCTCCGAGTCTCCTCCTGAACAAAGTCATCACATACTTTGTCCCAAGATGGTAAGTTCTCTCTGGCCACCAACCCCTGAACAAACACAGCCCAAGGTGCAGTCACCCCATTCAGGGCTGTCCGCACTAACTCAGGAGCATCAATGGCCACCCCAACAGCTGTAAGCTCATCTCTCACCTGAGAGATCCTAGTAAGATAAGTCATACATGCCTCACCTTTGACCATCTTGACGTTCTTCAACTTCTCTCTAAGTACCATCTCACTGTTTTCATTAGTACTAGCAAACAAATCGGTCAAAGCAGTCCACATTTCATGTCCATGATCCTTCGCTGAAATGTGAGGAATAACATGGTCTTTAACAGCATCTAAGATTATCCTCATGGCTTTAATATCCTTCTTATTAAAGGCTGCAAGTAATATTGCATCAGTAGAAGGAGGAATAGTAACGGGATTTGCTGTAGTGTTTCTAACTACTTCCTCCCACAACTCATTCTCCCTCAGCACAAGTAAAATCTGAGCTTTCCATGAGACAAAGTTTGCTGCCCCATCCAACCTATCCTCAGTTCTCAACCCCACGGAAGTCATTTTCTCAAAGAACAAGTTTCAGCAAAATGTACTACTGTCACAAAGGTTTTTCTGAATTCTGGAAATGACTGTTTCACTGCTAAAATTTAATTTTCTGCCACAACCCGCTCTGATACCATGTAGATTTTTCACTAGTTTTCAGCCACCGGTCTCAAGTAAAATTTATATCACTGTTTATGACATTCTCAGAAAAATAAAGTGCTGGAAATAAACAAAATTTTTCAGACTTAAAACACTGCTATAAACAATCTTTTTAGTGACAGGAAATAAAAATCAGCACGCCATTTAATCACATAGAACACTAGGATTTTTGGCCAATGGCCCTAGAAAAACCCACTAGGGGATAACTAGTCAGAGAGAGTATTTTTATTTTTCAAGAGAAGTTTATCATTTACAACAATACACAGAAAATATCAAACCAACTTATCTCAACCCGGAAGATAAATTTCTGTCTTGATTTGCGTGTCGAGCAGCAAAAATCAAACTTTGTTTTTTTTCCTGTTTTGCCTCGATTTTCGTGCCATAGTACGGAGTGTACAGACAGTACGGACCTCGAAATCTGTGCCCAATTTTTTTCTCGAAAATTGTGCCCAGAAATCTGCCTCGAAAATCGTGCTTGTTGCCTCGAAAACCATGCCATATGGACTATACGGACCAGCAATAAATGCTGCTGTCTTCTCCTCGATTTCTGTGCCCTCTTTGCTGCTGTCCTTTCCCTCGATTTGCGTGCTGCAAAATTTTTCCTCTTGCTCAGGAAAAATGGAAACTCTCTCTTCTCTCTCTCAGCTCTCTCTTCTCACTTCAATATGCAAAAGTGAGGCTAAATGCCTTTCCCATGCCTTTTTGAGAAACCCTAGGGTGAGTCTAATCCAATGATGGAGATTAGATTAGATCAAGGGCTGAAATTAAATGCTCATATTTTATTTCTAAAATATTAATTTCACTCGCCCACTTAAATTTATCAAAAAGTGACTTTAATGCTCTAAAGTCAAATTAAATGTCTTTACTTAAGTCATTTAATGCAAGGGTCACTTTATGTCCCCTCTCTAAGTGACTAAGGCAAAAGTCACTAGGGGAACACTTCCCTAGGTACAAAACTAACAGTTTTTCTATCTATTGTGGACTTAATCCCAAAGGTGTTATTGACTATTAAATATTAAATATATAGATTTATAAAAAAATAGTAGGGTTAGGTTTCGATTCCTCGATTCCAATTTCCGGGATGAGTGCTGCATCTGCACCAAATTCTTTAGACGATTTCAACTGCACCCACTATTTTGTAACCTTGTCTAAAATCCATGTTGAGTTGGTACTAAAGCCTTCTAATTACATGCCATAATATATGTGCAATAGTTTCAATACCTGAGGATCCCTCTTGGACAATTTCAGCTTGGTTTTTATCGACTTTGAGTGGAAATTGATCAACATATCCCATGTTCTGATAGGGTCTACTAGATGTGTCACCTACAGGAGCCAGAGACATAGAAGCACCTCATTTTCATGTGCCCTATGTACTATGAGATTAGAGGACGTTACTATTGCCTCTACAGGGACTCATAGAGGTCTCTCTACTTTCTTCCAATATCAAGATCATAGGTGCCTAACTCTTTTTATCAAGGGGATTCTTAGTCATAGATCCCAACTCTTGCACGCCCTCTCCCCCTTGAGGACGACTAGGAGGACTGCCTCATATTTCCATGCCCTTCCATCGGATTGGAGCAACAAATGATAATTTGAGTTCCAGAGTAGTTCAGATTGTAGAGTGGTGAAACCTCGGGTCTCCCCTCAGCTTCCCCCCTTGGGAGATTGATTGTGATATGTTTGAGACTGTTTCGGAGGTGCAAGACCATCCATTTGACCACACATCCTTATTGCGACAGAGGGTTCAACTCCATATAGATTCAGAACAGGGAACCTCTCACTTGTTGGATTGCCTCCCAGTCGCAACAGAGTAGTCAAAGATCTATTCAAAGCTTCTTTCCTTTGACCTTGGATGATAGGAGAATGGAGCTTCCTCACTCCTACATCCCTCGAGGGTCATATAGCCGAATCCCCCTCTAGTACTCAAGGGCTCTGGAAATGAACCAATGTGACCCTCGTTGTCCCCCTCGCCATCGGTTATCATATCCAGGAGACATTGACCTCATTAGCTTCATCCTCAGATATTTCTCTCTCAAATAGTATTGAGGTGTCTAACTCCTACCATGGACACTCTCACTTTGTATGATCACACTTTGATATTGTTATATACACTTTAGCTTTGGTTTTAGCTAGACCTAGTGCTTACCCTAGTTGGATATTTACCTAGACTAGATGTTATTCCTCCGTTTGGAGATGTCATTGATGTACTTGTTCATGTAAAAGTATTGAGGTAAAACCTCCGTTGTAAGTCGGGTCACTAATACCCTCAAAAGTATTATTTAAATGTTGTTTTGAGTCTCCCAAGGCAAGTCGGCCCTGGTTGAGAGGAGAAGTCGACCTTGTTGGGTTATTAGACTACTCAATTGATGAGTATAAATAGATGAGGGACCTCCCTCAATTGGACACTCTCACAACTCAAGCAAGTTCGCTAAAGAGAGGAGCCGTCCAATTGAGAGAGAGGAAGCAGTTAGTCTTATTCTTGGGGTCTTACACTATACTTGGTTGGACTCTATATCGAGGAAGTTTTGCTGGGTTTTCTCCCCCTCTCCCCCACGAGGGTTTCTAGGATAAATCTGTGTTCTCTTTGTGCTTTTGTGCTTGTCATTCTTTCAGTGATCCTTTGTTTTTGGCATAAAACTTCTAAAAATCTAACATGGTATTAGAGCCAACCTGAAAGGTGTTAGTGTGCAACAACTTATCCAGCAGTACAACAAACTAGGGCTTGCTTTTCTGGGAAATTCTCTCCACAGATTAGTTGAAAAAGGAGGGGCAATCAAGTCGCCCTAAGAGGGCACATCCTTTGTCGAAGCAGTTTTCAATTCTATGGATTTTCAATTTTTGACCTACTATTATTGTTGGGAGAAACTAGGGCATCAAAATTTTCGAAGTACTGTCCACAGATTTGAGAAAAGGAGAACACTAGTCAACTCACCTTGAGGAGGCACATCTTTTCCTCCAATTAGATTTGCAAGTGACCATAGTTGGAAAATTAGGGTTTCCATGTCAAACCCTAGGTCATATTGAAGTAGGTTCTAGAAGCAGTCTTCAAATTGGTAAATTCTACTTCCTATATTTCCATTTGAGGTTCTCATTCATTAAGGATGACAAATAGCACCAAGCTTGATGAAAAGCTTTGAAGGAGCAGAGAATTTCAGAGCATGGAAGTATAGAGTCATGCTCATACTTGATAAGGCTATGCCAAAGATGACGTCCCAGAACTAGAATGAGATGAAGCAAAAACAAAACACAAGAAGGATATGGTCAAGGCTAAGAGGATCATAACTGATTCCATCAAGGATCACTTGATCTCTCAAGTATCTTCAAAGAAGACTCCAAAAGAAATGTTCGATGCACTGACCAGTCTATTTGAAGGAAAGAACATGAACAAAAGAATGACCTTGAGAAATCAACTCAAGGGTGTGAAGATTCAAAAGGCAGACACTATTTAGTCATACTTCACAAGAGTATCTCATATCAAAGAACAATTGGAAGCTATTGGTGACATGGTAAAAGAAGCGGAAGTTGTAATGACCACCTTGAATGGCCTCCCAAGGGATTGGGAATCTTTCATTAGAGGATTATGTGCTAGAAGAAAGCTGACCAAGTTTAGTAAATTATGGGAGGAATGCGTTCAAGAAGAAGGAAAGATAGCAAACAAAGAAGAATAACTAAATGACGATGGAGATCAAGCTTTAGCAGCCCATGCAAAAAAGGAATGAACAAGAGAAAAGATCATGATCAATCTCCCAAAAGAAAACAAAGGTTTCAAAGGATTACAAGACCCAAGATAGATTTCTCATCCTTAAAATGTTTCAACTGTCACAAGATGGGTCACATCTCAAGAAATTGTCCCCTCAAAGCAGAACAATTCAATAAAATAAACAAGAAATTCCATGCCCATGCAGTCGAAGATGATGACCCGGTTGAAGAAAAACCAATAAAGATGAAGACTCACATGTTCAGTGTCACATGGAAGTGACACTTGGCCCGTAGACAGTGGTGCCTCCAAACATATGATAGGTTACAAAGATTCCCTCTCATGTCTTATTAAGAAAGAGTCACCACACAAAGTGAAGCTTGGAGATGATTATCAATATCACATCAAAGGAATAGGAGAAGCTTCTTACAAGTTGGGACTTAGGGAAGTCCATGAAGATGAAAGAAGTCCTATATGTCCCAAGTTTGAAAAAGAATCTCCTTTCCATCTTAGCCTTAAATAAGAAAGGTTTCAGAGTTGCTTTTCTAGATGGAGAAGTCCTCATGTGGCCAAAAGGGAAGACAATTGATGATGTAGTTGTGATTGGAATTGAAGAAGGAGGACTCTATAAGTTCAAGGGACACTCACATTCAACCCTAACAGCTAGTACCATGAGCCCATGTGAGCTATGGCATAGAAAAATTGCTCATGTGAACTACAAAGCATTGCTAATTGTGAGCAAGGTAGTAATAGGTTTACCAGAAATCCATATCGATCATGAAGGAGTGTACAAAGAGTGTGCACAAGGAAAGAATACCAAGAATCCATTTCCAAGCAACAACTATAAAGCGAAAGGGATCTTGGACATTGTTCACTCAAATGTATGTGGTCCGATGTCAACTACTTCTCTAAGCGAGTATGTTTACTATGTTTCCTTTATTGATGACTACTCCCACCAGACTTGGATTTACTTCTTGAAAAGTAAAGATGAAGTATTTTAAAGATTCAAAGAATTCAAGGCCCTTGTAGAGAATCTATGTGAAAAGAAGATCAAGACCTTGAGATCAGACAATGGAGGAGAATTCACTTCAAATTGTTAGATTTTCTTAAAGATTATAGCAGTAGATCTTAATTGCACTTATCAAAAGGATCACTAGAAGATAGACAAAGCACAGAACAATAACACAAGTATTTTTCACCTAGGAAACCCAATTGGGAAAAACCCAACAACCTTTGTTTAGAGGTGATAATTCTAAGATTAGAGTACAATGCAAAAAGAAAAGAAAAATAAGGAAATGCCTTCCAAATATGAAACCCTAAAAATTAGTCTACTTTTGAGCTGTTGTCTTCCCCAGAAAACTGCGAACTTCTCTTGTGTTGATGCGCTGTTGTTGTGTGTTGAAATGAGGAGGGGTGCCTCCTATTTATACTGTTTTGCCACCCAGAAAATAACCGGGGCCAACTTCACTTGGGGGGCAATAATAATTTTATATTATATTATTATTATTTATTCTTTTATTGTTGGATTTTCTCCCCAAGGATTACATTGTTCTTTCTAGGGTTTAGATGAATAATTACAACAAGTTCAACTCCTGAAAGAGGACAATAAGAATAGCTTCTGAGGTTGCACAAACTCCAACATAAATGAATTCAAGGATTTCTGTAAAGAAGCTGGGATTAAGAGGGAGCTCACCACCCCCTATAATTCTCAACAGAATGGAGTGGCGGAAAGGAAGAATATAACCATAATGGAAGTAATAAAATCCATGATCCATGATAAGGATCTACCCATGCACTTATGGGATGAAGCAGCTAGGACTGCAGTTAATGTGCAGAACATACTCTCCCACAGTGCTCTTGGGAACAAAACTTTAGAAGAAATGTTTGCCGGTAAAAAGCCCGAAGTCAACCACTTGAAGATACATGACTGTCCTGTATATATACATGTTCCCAAGGCGAAAAGGTCAAAGTTGGACCCCTCGAGAAAGAAGGGGAAATTTGTTGCATACAATGATCAGTGAAAAGCTTACAGAGTCTACATCTCGGGTTGTCGTCAGATCGAGATCAACAAAGATGTTACATTTGATGAGGATGCAACTTTCATCAAGTCCTGAAAGAACCATGCAAATGAGGATCATGAAGCTCCTAGAGTTGTAGAGACTAGTAGATTACCAGTTCGAGATGTTGAAGAAGAACATATACTCGAAGACCATGACATGGCAGAGCCTCAAAGACCTATGGTGCGACCTCATGAGATGATCTCACGAAAAAGAAGACCAGCTTGGACTCGTGAAGTAATTCAGGATGTAGAAAAGTATGGTGCTCTAGAAGGAACTCTTAGAGAAAGCAAGAGACCAAGGCCATACTCCAACTATGTGGCATTGAGGTGCAACATTGTTGATGAAGAACCCACCTGTTTTGAAGAAGCAACAAAGAAGAATGAATGGATGGATTCCATGGTCAAAGAATATTAGTTTATCATAAAGAATGATGTTTGGGATGTGGTGCCAAGACCAAGAGATAAATCAGTAGTCTCCTCAAAGTGGATCGTTAAGACAAAACATTTAGCAGATGACAATATTGAAAAATACAAGGCGAAATTCGTAGCTCGAGGGTTCTCTCAGAAGGAAGGAATTGATTATGAAGAGACTTTTGCACTGGTAGCAAGGTATACTTCAATTAAAATTATCCTTGCCTTGGAAGCCAAGATGAAATGGAAGCTACACCAAATGGATGTAAAGACGACTTTTCTAAATGGTGTGATAGAAGAAGAACTATTCCTTGAACAACCACAAGGATTTGAAACACATGATGGAAAGACTCATGTATGCAGATTCAAGAAGGCGTTATATGGGTTGAAGCAAGCACCCAGAGCATGGTATGGAAGGATTGATGGCTTTCTGATGAGCTTGGTCTTTACCAAAGCAAATTTCGACCTTTACTATAATGTTGTAGATGATGGGCTTATGATATTATTGCTATATGGGGATGATTTATTTTTGACAGGAGAAGAGAAGCTCATCAGTGATTGCAAGAAGAAGCTTGCAGCAGAATTTAAATGAAAGATCTTGGCATGATGCATTACTTTATAGGTCTCGAAGTATGGCAGTTCCTAGGTGAGATTTTCCAAAATCAAGGAAAATATGTTTTGAGATCCTAAAGAGATTTGGGATGATGGATTGCAAAGCAATGAACACTCCGATGGTGACAAACTTGTAGCTATTGAATAACGACTCAGAAACAGTTGATGTTACACTATATAGTCAAATTACTGGCTCACTGATGTATTTGACAAATACGAGACCAAATATATGTTTTGTTGTGAACACCTCGAGTTAGTATACGGTGGAGCCCTAGCATGTTCACTTAGTTGCAGCAAGACATGTAATGAGGTACGTAAAGGGTGCATTGGATTGTGGCCTCAAATATGCAGCTGATGGTGAGATTAGATTACATGGTTATATAGATTCAGATTGGCCCGACAACACCGATGACATAAAGAGTACTTCAAGATGTTGTTTCAGTCTGGGATCAGGTGTGATCTCATGGCTTAGCAGAAAGTAGACCAGTGTTGCTTTGGTACGATAGAGGTTGAATATATTGCAGCATGTTCAGCTTGTAGTGAAGTAGTATGTCTTCGCAAGTTGTTGAGAGGATTGTTCGATACTGAGATGGATATGACCGATAGCTACGATGATAACCAAAGTTGCATAAGGCTATTAGAGAGCTGGTTTTCCACGGCAAATCGATGCATATTTAAATCAAGTACCACTACATACGAGATATGGTGCAAAGGGGAGTTGTACAACTCCAGTATGTTCTTACAGAGGAACAAATTGTTGATGTATTGACTAAGCCTCTGTCTTGTGTAAAGTTTGAATACTTTCGAGCCAATCTTGGTGTAGTTCGAAATGATCGCCCTCTTAAGAGGGAGTAATGATGATGATGTAGTTTCGTGTTGCAGTGGTGTGGCAACTTCGTCTAGGATTGGTATGTCATCCTAATAAGACCTGATTGATCCCATTGGGATTGGTATATCAGCGCTGACAAGGCCTGGTTGATCCTAGGGGGATTGGTATGTCTGGCTAGGCTTGGTTGGTTCGAAAGGATTAGTAAGTTAGACAAAGGCCTGTTTGGTCCTTTGGTAGATCTATATGTCTGGCTAGGCTTGTTTGGTTCGTAAGGATTAGTAAGCCAAACAAGGCCCATTGGGTCTACCAAAGTGCCCACCGTGATGCTGCTTCAGATGATGATGATGATGATGATGTTATTCTAGCATTTCTATGTCGTTGTTGATGATGTTGTTCCAACATTTCTATGTTATTGCTACTGATGTTGTACCAACATTTCTATGCTGCTACTGATGATATTGTTCCAGCATTTCCATGTTGATGATGCGGACGATGTTCCAACATTTATTCTTTGATGATGTTGTTTTAGCATTAACATGCCAATGATGTTGTTGTACCAGTTTATACACACTGTTGATGTTGTAGATGATGATGATGTTCCGGTATTCACATATTGATAATGTAGCAGATGATGATTACGACGATCCAGTATTCACATACTGATGATGATGCTCATGTCGATGCTGCTGCTGATGTCTCATGATGAGGATGATGATGCTCCACGATGATGATATTCCATGATGATGATGATGATGATGATCCACGATGTTGATGCTCCGTGATGATGACCCATGATGTTGACGCTCCATGATGATGACCCATGATGTTGATGCTCCGTGATGATGATGTTTCACGATGATGATGATGATGATCCACGATGATGATGTTTCGTGATGATGATGTTCCACGATGATGATGTTCTGTGATGATGATGTTTCGTGATGATGATGATCCATGATGATGCTGATGTTCTAGGCTTACGATGTTGTTGTTCCAAAACTTCCTATGTCATATAGATCTACCAGTCAGTTGTACAACTGTTGTTGTTGTTGTTGTCGATGTTGTAGAATACCTTCCTTGTTAAGAGGGAGCGTTGAAAGAAATGTAACTTCAGAAGATATTCTATTGTACGTTTTATTGTATTATTATTATTCCTCCTTTCAGAGATGTTATTCCTTCGTTTGGAGATGTCATTGATGTACTTGGTCATGTAAAAGTATCGAGGTAAAACCTTCGTTGTAAGTCGGGTCAATAGTACCCTCAAAAGTATTGTTTAAATGCTGCTTTGAGTCTCCCAAGGCACGTCGGCCCTGGTTGAGAGGAGAGTTGACCTTGTTGGGTTATTAGAATACTCAATTGATGAGTATAAATAGACGAGGCGCCTCCCTCATTTGGACACACTAGCAACTCAAGCAAGTTTGCTAGAGAGAGGAAGCAACTAGTCTTGTTCTTGGGATCTTACAGTGTACTTGGTTGGATTCTATATCGAGGACGTTTTGTTGGGTTTTCTCCCTCATGAGGGTTTCTAGGATAAATCTTTGTGTTCTCTTTGTGCTTGTCATTCTTTCAGTGATCCTTTTGTTTTGGCATAAAACTTTTAAAAATCTAACAACTAGGAGGAGCGCCTCATATTTCTATGCCCTTCCATAAGATTGGAGCAACAATGATAATTTGAGTTTCAGAGTACTTTAGATAGTGGTGAAACCTCGAGTCTCCCCTCAACCTCCCCCGTTTGGATATAGATTGTGATATGTTTGAGACTGATTTGGAGGTGCATGACCATCCACTTGACCACACATCCTCATAGCGACAGAGGTTTCAACTCCATATAGATTTTAGAACAAGGCATCTCTCACTTGTTGGATTGCCTCCTAGTCGCAACGGAGTAGTTAGAAATCTATTCAGAGCTTCTTTCCTTCGGCCTCGGATGATAGGAGAATGGAGCTTCCTCGCTCCTACATCCCTCTAGGGTCATATAACGAAATTCCCCTCTAGTACTCGAGGGCTTCGATAGTGAACCAATGTGGCCCCCGTCATCCCCCTCGCCATCGATTATCATATCCAGGAGACATTGACCTCATTGGCTTCATCCTCATATATTTCTCTCTCAGATAGTATTGAGGTGTGCAACTTCTACCATGGACACTCTCGCTTTGTATGACCACACTTATGATATTGTTATATACACTTTAGCTTTGGTTTTAGCTAGACCTAGTGCTTACCCTAGTTGGATATTTACCTAGACTATACTTTCAGTTTTTTTCTTTTTCTTATATGGGAGCCACTTTTGCACTCCCACATTGTACTCACACTAGATGTATCCTTTAGTTCTACTTTTGTGGTCACGTGTTGGACATTAATAAAATGACCTTATCTTATCTTAATCGTGCTCATCATTAATGATTTGCCGTAGATCATGAGTGATTATGGAAAGGTTACAAGAAATAAGATGTTTTCCCCTCACATGCAATAGTTTCAACACTTCAACATTTGGTAGTCACTCCCTGTCATTGTTGACTTGTCTCAAATCATGGGTGATCATGGAAAGGCTACTAGGAGTATGATGTTTTATTCTTTGTAGTTGATCTTGTCTCTAGTTTGCTCGCACTTAATAATTTAGCTCTTGAATCTTAGACCTTGAAGATCGTGCCTCTCTTTGTTGTTAGACTTGAGTTTTGATAAGATGTTCTACTAGAGTGATGACGTCTATGATTAGGATGACGATTAGTGTCATTTTGGTGATCCTCGTCTTTTATCTTTGAATCAAGTTCAACACATTGACTTTCATCATAGGTTGCTCATTCATATTCTAAGTGGGTATTGTGGTGGATTTGTTGATTAATATTTGTTTAGGTATAACAAATTGATCTTTTAATACAATTGGATACGTAGGAATTGTTTTATGAACAAGTTGTGCTTCGACTTTTAATTGCAACCTTTTTCCTTTCTCTAAGTTTTCTTACTTCTATAAGTGAAATCCGGTCATGCTTTGTTAGACTAGAAACTTTATTGCCCTTTTATGATATACCCCTATCAATTGTAGACCTATTGCTTACTTTCCTTTGATGATGTTGATTTGTGTTGATTGGTGGGCCCTCGCAAATTTTTTTCTTTTGTTGTGAAGTGCTTATTTTAACAGATGGGATTTTGAATCCAGAAGATTTGTAAGTCTCCCCTTGCCATCTAATTACATGCACTGTTCAGGTACCTGGATATTGGTAGCATAAGTGTCTTGTTGAGCATTCAACATTGAGAATAATGTCTATTCTACTGAGTGTTAGTGTGTAGAATCTTGTTTGTAGCTTAGACTTCTGTCTTTGCAATCATACTGTTGCCGCTAAATCCTCACCTGGGAAACGTGAGAAAAATCTTAACTCACTTGGTGCATCCTTGGGGGCAAGTTCAGGTTGGGTGCAACTGTCACCACAAGACTCAACCTCTCTGTTTAGGCCAACTCCTAAACAAATCCAATGGAGGTAAACCTTAATAAAATAATCTAAGGATGAGTAAGTTATGGGAGTTGAATGAAATTGCAACTAAACCACTTAGGAAATAAAGTTAGTAAAGCAAATCTATTCTTAATATAACAATGGGACAATATCTTAGATCTACAACCTCACAAGTGCATAAGATTTCATGCAAGTAAGATATTCAGATAGATCAATGCCTTAATTTGAAACAGATCTATGCTAATTAAGATAACCAAATGAAAATAGGTATTGAGATCTGCAACATCAATAATTGCATACATAAACCTTGTAGCATAAGATTACTTGCATGCAAATACTTGAAAATGAAATTGAGATATTGTCAAGTGAATTAAGTGCTTTGTTTCCTTTAAGCTGATTATATTGTAGATGATGAAAGTTGTAAACTAGATTGAGTTAGTGCCCCAAGGTTGATGGGCGAGAAAGAACAAATGCTAGTCTAGGAAAGTAAAATGCAAATTAGTAAGCTAAGCTAGAAAAGTAAAGGCAGATAAATTTTAGCTGTGATTCCTTTTAGGTAAGTTGCTTTGAGTGATGTCCATTTGTGATGGACTGATAATTATAAGTTCTAGATGTTTCAAAACTATAAAGTAAAAACTAATTGTAAAAGAAACCAAACCATGAAGACAAACCACTACGCAACTAAGTCGAGGGGCAGGGGTGATGCGAGCGACTAGTGGTGGTTTGGCCACTGTTCCCAAGTATTTCGAATCGTCACGAGGACTTTTTTAGAAGAAATGCTTGCTGTTCCGTTTGAAGGGACACAGTCAAGCTTAAAATTGCTTAGAAAGAAGAGAGAAAGAAGGTGAAAATTGCCTCGGAAACTGTGCCGGTTAATAGTGAACTTCCAGAGGATGAGGTTGCTCCTTTGGGGCTGCTTTAGGTCTGTTATAAACCTGCTTAAAAAGTTCATGAATAGATTGAAATATTTCACTTGAAGGCTGCCACTTAGCTGCCATCTAGGCCCACTTGGAAATTGCTAGTTCATCCT
Organism: Pseudotsuga menziesii; assembly: GCA_001517045.1. NCBI lineage: Eukaryota > Viridiplantae > Streptophyta > Pinopsida > Pinales > Pinaceae > Pseudotsuga > Pseudotsuga menziesii. The sequence goes on along the minus strand of LPNX010257275.1, from coordinate 33,200 downwards.
GCAAAATGAACACAACTAAACAAAAATGTTAAGGGAAAAGTGAGCTTAATAAACAATGAGACAAAATACTTTTAAGGGCTGTTTATGGGCACTTTGGACAGCAGGACTGCAAACAAAAGATTTCAAATTTACTGGCACTAAGCTGTCCTTATGTGTCTACCATCTGCAAAATCAATAATTTAAATAAGGAGGCAGTTTAATGATGTAGAACAAGCAAATCTATGCATGTGTGATGAAATTAAATCATATGCATGCAAGAGAATTTGCCCTTTAAAGAGATCCACTTAACATTCTTTAATAAATAAATGGTAGATCTATGCATGCAACAAATCTAGTTGTGTTTTTCTTTGAGAAATATAGATTGATTCTTTTGCATGAATGAAATAGAGTAACTAAAATGTTGATTTAAAGTGAATGTGAAAGGTTGAGAAAGAGAAGAAAAGTTCCAAGAAGTTGGGATAGTGGAGTCATTATAGATTTACTATGAGGGCCTTGCTTTGGAAGGTCATTGAAAGAGAGTGGTAGCTGGTTGCTTGAGGCTAACCATGGTCTTCTCGATGAATGAAATGATCTACAAAATAATCACATGCAGAGGAGAGTAGTTTCTCCTTGTTTTGTTTTATTTTAGGTGCAAATCTACGTAGAAAATGTTAATATAGCATAATCCTGCTCGGGTAAGTATGCTAAAAATACCAATCTTCTATCTAGACTAATTATAAAACTATCTTATGAAGTAATCTTAAGATAAGTCCTACTCAATTGGGTAGTAATACCTGTTCAATGACAAAGAAACAAGAACAAAGTCTTTCCTTCTTATTACCAAAAATTCTGCAATAGAGAGTACGACAATAGCTCAATGCAACAACCAACTAAGAAAAGAGAGGGAAGAGCTTGCTTAAATAGTAAAATAGGAGGAGGGGAGCAAATTTCATGAAGTGGAGTGGACTAGAGTGTCATATGTGTTGAATTTTAGCATTAGCATGAATACTTTAAAAATTTGCAGACTGATTGATAACAAATGACAAGTACAGTAAAACATCAACACATCAAAACACTGAACACAAGAGTTTTTCTCACCGGGGAAACCTTTAAAGGACAAAAATCCCAAAAGCATTAGTAATTCATCTTGTAAATGAGATGACCGAGTTCTTCAAAAAATTCTCAAACCCTAATGGGTCCACAAATACACAAAATTACAGAAGATAATTTTTACACAAAAACACCAAATAAGGTCTTTCACCAAATTAGGGCTTTCTACCCTAATTTTCTCTCCTGCCCAAATTGGAAATTAGGTCATTCGTGCATTGCCCAAAATCCATACTGCTGCCCGACACTGTTTCTGGAAGCTTGTTCGTGTTGCCCGAATTTCTCTTAGTATGCCCGGAACCTCTGTCAAGCTGCTCGAGATCTGTGTGGCCTTGCCCGGGCCTTCTGTTAGGCTGCCCGAACCTGCTTTGTCTGCCTGGGACTTTGCTCGTGATCTTGGCTGGCTGCCCGGAAGCCCTTACGGGTTGTTTGTTGGTTGCTCGAGGGTCTGTTGTAGACTCGGCAGCCCTTTCGGGCTGTCTCCTAGTTGCCCGAGGGTTTGCTGCAGACCCGGAAGCCCTTACGGGCTATCTGCTAGCAACTCGAGGGTTTGTTGCTGACCCAACAGCCCTTTCGGGCTGTCTGCTAGCAACTCGAGGATTTGTTGCTGACCCAACAGCCCTTTCGGGCTGTCTGCTAACCTGCCCGTGGGTTGGGAGAGCCTGCCCAAGCCCCGATAGGGCTACTGTAGGTGCCTGAGAGTGTTGGAGAGGCTACCGAAGGAAGAAGAGCGCTTCCCAGAGGTGAACTAATACTACCCGCGTATAGCCTGATACTACCTGTGAAGGTGAGAAGAGCTAAGGTAAAACCCTAACACATGAAAATAAGTAAAATTGTTGCTGCTCTTTGTTAATGAAACCCTAGTTTAGGGTTTGTCTTCAATAGGTGTGGGTTCCCTAGCTAGAATCCTCCATGCTAGGGCATAACCACAAGATAAACTTTCTTCTCCATTGAACCAACGAATGGCTTCCTTGGAGCAGCTGAGAGCATGAGATCAAGTGTGTGTAATCATGAAGTGGATTGATCTTCTTTTATAGCCTTTGAGTCACCTGTAAGTGGACCAAAACTCAAAAGAACAAAATAGTATTATTTTATTCTTTTATTACTTTGACTTCTACCTTTAGTGGTACTAAAGGTCTTTTTGCACTTTCACTTAGACTCCTTAGTGGTACTAAGGGTCCTTATGTATTTTAGACTTTTACTTTAGCCTTCTTCAAGTGCCCTGTTGTCAAAACAAGTGGTCAAGGTGGCCCTTCATCCCCACTCAAAGTACATCATCATAAACAGAGAGAATTACTAATGCTTTTATCTCACACTCTGTGTGACACCAAGATCGGATACTAAGGTGTCTTAACCAAGGGTAGCTAAGCCTTGGAGAAGATCACAAAACCCATTGATCGAGGGTTAGACTGTCACACATACCCAGACCCGGTCTAGGGCTTATAGTGTTATCCTGGTAATAAACCAGGTGCCTCAGCCATAGGCTACATAATTTGACACAAGGTCAAATACTTGGTAACAAACCAAGCACCTCCATTCTCTCGGAGAATAGCCCTCAGCATCGAGTTGAGTCCCTAGTCCTGGACTAGGTTAAATTCCTGGTAACTGACCAGGTGCCTCCATTCAAAGAATGGCCACTCAGCTTTAGGCTGAGTCCCCTAGTGCTAGACTGGTTCCACATCTTGGTCCCGGACCAGATGTCTTCATTCAACAGAATGGTCACTCAACTCAACGATGAGTTCCCCAGTGTTGGATTGGTTCCATATCCTGGTCTCGGACCAGATATCCCCATTCAACAAAATGGTCACTCAACTCAAGGTTGAGTCTTCCAGTGTTGGACTGGTTCCACATCCTGGTCTCGGACCATATGTCTCCATTCTCTTAAGAGAATGGGTCTCGATGTTGCTCAGAAAAATCAACAATATGACACCTCATGGAGTTTACTAGGATGTAATTTGACACCTCATGAAGTTAACTAGAGCTTAATTTGAAATTGGATTTGACACCTCATGAAGTTAACTAGAGCTTGAGTGGTCGATTGGTTAAGTCGAATAGGGATTGGATTGATTGGTCTAGTCGATTAGGGATTGGATTAATTGGGTGAGTTGACTACTATGGTCCATTGGGGCGTAGGCTGAGGTTGAAAACCAAGGACTTTGGTGTACGCCCTAGCCAATCAAAGTTGACCATGTCTTCCTCAGTTGAAGATAGTTATAGTTTGGTGCTTTACATAGATAGTCTTATGGATCGATCTACTTATGAAATCTTATTGGTTCTTTGTGTTTCCTATTGTATGTTGAGCAATGACCATTTGTGTTTCAATGCTATAATGACTTCCTGGAATATATAATTTCTTGATCTACTAATTCCCTTGTTCTTCGACATTTAGCAGGTGGTGTTATAGGGCCTGTATGGAAAATCAAATGAATTTTCCTGTTGTTTGGAGGCACATGAGTTGAATGAGCCTATTTTCTTCTACATGCATGGTTGTGCTTTTTGTAGCAAGGCCTATTTTTTGATAGGATTTTAATAGTAAGTACTGCCTTGGGTGTTATTTAGGCATTTCGTGTTGAAGTTTGTAGTGAGGATAGTTGCTTCTACGTTGGCTTGTGTCTAGCACGTGGAAATATCCTCAAAATTGTAACTCTCTTTCTAAAAGTGTCTTTTGTAATACTTTAATTAAAATGATCAATTGTATTTGGTGTCCTATGGTATTGGATGTTCCATGGTATTGCCCATGGTATATTTGGTGTCTCATGGTATTGTGTGTTCCATGGTATTGACCATGGTATTTGCATAAAGTGAATGTTAGATATGGAGGGAGATTGATCAACAATTGTTTAGATTTGAGAGAGGGAGTCTCTTAGAGTTTTGGGAGTGAGGGATTCACGCAAGCCAGGATTTGTCTATATTGTTAGGATTTGAGCACCAAGGGTCACTCTTCCAGTCACCAATAGGAAGAGAGTGATTCTCTTCTATTCAATGTGCCGTTCTATTGAAGCTGTAGAGGGTTTAGTGGATCGTATAGACTGTCGTACAATAGAAAATAAGACGACGCTTGTTGAGCATAGGTTCGATTGAGTAATGCCTAGGTCTTGTGCACCAGTCAAGAGTGGTTTGGAGAGATTTCGAGTTGTATTGGCTGAGTTCTGGTGAGTTATATCCAGTAGCCAGAATACTGTGAGTGTTGTTATAGATTTGCAATAAAGATAACAAATGTTTGCTAGTTTTCCCCCAAGGATTGGGGTTTCCAGGGTATCTCTTGTGTATTGTGTGGTTGTGTGATCTATTCCGTTGTGCATTATTTTTCGGATAGCTTAGACAATGTAGTTCAGCCCTTTAATTTTCATATTTGTAGTAGGTTATTGTGTTTGAATTTGAATTAAATAATTAACTGGAAGGTTGTACATCAGATCTGTTTAAGGGTTATAAAATTGACATGGTATCTGAGTAAGGACTCTCAGAATAACCCATAGTGAAAGGACAAGTTAATTGCAAGGTATAGAAATTCTGATGGCCGAGTTACAAAAGTTTCTTTGTAAGATTGGGATGCAGGTTCTGCAGGGATTGCAAAAGTTTCTGTTGTGGGGTTTATTAGTCCATTGGTTGGATGGGATAATCACCAGTGGTAGAGTTACCTCACAGGGCCAAAAGAAGCATACGATCAGGGATAAGCCTTCTTTTGTGGCATGTCTCTCTAGTTCAATGCCCATTGGGGGNATAATCACCAGTGGTAGAGTTACCTCACAGGGCCAAAAGAAGCATACGATCAGGGATAAGCCTTCTTTTGTGGCATGTCTCTCTAGTTCAATGCCCATTGGGGTGTGGTACATTGACACTGGAGCTTCATGTCACATGACTGGAGTATGAGATTATTTCACCAGTCTTAAGGAGCACAACTTTGACTTCTACTTTGAACTTGGTGAAAACACCAAGTATAGTCCAACATGCATAAGCATTGTGAAGTTTTGGAGTGAATCCGGGAAGGCATTATTGGTGAAGGACGTTTTATATGTATTAGGGCTACAGAAGAACTTGATTTTGGTTTTGACCTTGGAGGACAAAGGGTTTGTGGTAACTTTTCGGGATGGAAAAGTCTACATCCATCCTAAGGGATCCAGTTTCAGTGGGTGAAAATAATTGGAGTAAGGAACACAAGTTGTACAAACACCAGTTTGAACCTGCAAGTGCGTTGGTGAGCAACAGTTGTAGTCATGATGGTGAGTTATGGCATCGATTGGTGAGCAGCAATTGCAGTCATGATGATGAGTTATGGCATATATTGGTGAGCAACAATTGCAGTCATGATTATGAGTTATGGCATAGACATATGGCACATTTGCATCATGGGGCACTCAAAGTGTTGAGTGCAAGGTTGCGGGGAAGCACCCCCCTTGCCCCCGCTTTGGAAGCTTGCTCCGCAAGGAAGCGCTGCGGGAGCTACCCGAAAGTGCGCTTCTTGGATCGCTCCCGATCCAGAGCGTTTTTCGGAGCGCGATTCCTCCCTTTTTTCCGTGCTCCCTGCTTTGTTCGGGAGAAAACGCTTCCATAGCGCTTCGTCGTTGCTCCCTTTGCTCCCGCCTTCGCTTCCGCATTCGCTCCCACCGCTCCCGCCAATGCTTCTCTTCGCTCCCACCCACGCTTCCCGTCGCTGCTGCTGATGCTTCCCCCTTTAAATGATGCTCATGGCCCGCGGAAGAGAGGAAAGGGACGAGAGTTGGTTTTTGGAGGGAAGGAGGAGGCCTTTGGGGGATAAAGCCCTCTTTGCCAACCTCATTATCACTTTGCAAGAGAAAAAGAGAAGAGAAGAGGAGAGGAGAGGAGAGAGGAGAAAGCTACCATCATTGGAGAGTGGGAGCCAAAGAGGTAGGCTTTACAACCTTCTTTGTTGATTTTGACATTTGCTTTATGTTAGAATTTTGAAAGTTTTTGACCTTTGATTTCTATGAATGCTTGGCCTCGGACTATAAATTCTAGACTCTAGAGTCTAATGACTAGAATGTAGTAATGTACATTGTTAAATCTCTAGTTCCTCCCTCATTCTATTGCAGGCAACAGGTTAATTCTCTAGTTCCATCTGGCATCAACCATGATGATGGGTTTATGGTTTATTTTGTTGGTTCCATTTGTTCTTTTGATGACAGTGGTTGGAAACTGGAGGAGGAACGAGGAAGAGGATGAGGAAGTGGGAAGTGACACATACCATGGAGAGGAGGAGGAGGAGGATGAAGAGGAGGGGGAAGAGGAGGAAAACCGAAAGAAAACCAAAGAGGACCCCACATCGTTGTGGAAATATGTCACAAGGTAGGAAGGAAGTAGAGGGGGTGGAACCACCAAATTTGTTTGCCCCCATTATAAAAAGACATACATAGGTTCATATACCGATGTGAGAAGACATCTATGTGGGCACATGCCATGTGATGAAAGAAAAAATGTAGGAGTTTGTGTTTGCCCAAATGTGGTATTAACACAAAGAGCCATCTATAAGAAGGAAGAATTTGAAGCCCAGAGCATAACAAAACGATCATCAGATGACCATGACCTATCATACTCACTAAGAACTGGAGGCCCATCTACCCAAGGTAGTGGATTCTCTCCCATGCAATCACGTGCAAGACAATATCAGATTTCCTTGATCAAGGTGGTAGGGATGACATGGATTCAAAAGTGTATCGATTTCTCTATGCATGTGACATACCTTTCAATGTTCTTTGCTCACCCCATTGGCAAGAAATGATAGTGGCCATCCGCACTGCCCCAACAGGATACAAGAGCCCCAGGTATGACAAAGCTAGAACTATGGGGCTTGACAAGGAAAAAGCCAAGATCCAAAATGCTTTGGGGCAGTGCACAAATGCTTGGAATGAGTATGGGGTATCAATTGTATCAGATGGTTGGACAGATGTGAAAGGTAAGCCATTGATAAATGTTCTGGGTGTCTCTACTACTGGTGCAGTCTTCCTTTCGGCACATGACTACTTAGATAAATTCAAGACTGGCATGAACATTGCAGAACTCCTACTCAAAAACATTGAAGCTATTGGTCCATACAATGTCATCCAAGTCATAACAGATAATGTTGCTAATTATAAGGCATTGGGAGTAATCATTGAAGATAAATACCCCAACATATTTTGGTTCGGGTGTTTGGTTCACACATTGAACCTTTTGATGCATGACATTATTAAGTTGAAGGAAAATGAATACAAATGGATTGGTGAACTGTACAAAAAGGGCAAGAACATGATAAGATTTATTACCAACCATAACAATGCCCATGTCATTTTCCGCACTCACTCAAAGTTAGAGCTATTAAAGATAGCAAAGACTAGATTTGCTAGCTATTACCTCACCTTTAGGCACCTTTTGAAGGTAAAAGAGGTATTGGCTAGCATGGTATCAAGTGAATCATGGCAAGTCTTGAAAGATAGGGCTACATCCACATCTGACATGCTTGATTTTCAGGTTGTGGAAGACAGTTCTTGATGGGCAATTTTGGGCAAGTGTCAAGTTTGTTTTGTAGTTCACAAAGCCCGTTTATCACATTATTTGGTTTGCAGATACAGATCAGCCGATAATTGGGGAGGTGTATGAGCATAAGCCCAGGGTTCGCTGAACCTAATCCTTGAGGTTCGAGGTTTGACGAACCTCAAAAAAACTTTGAAATTCGTTCAGGTTCGCCGAACCTAATGTCGAACCTGAAGCCGAACCTCGTCGAACCCAAACCTGAAGGCAAACCTAATGTCGAACCTAAAGCCGAACCCGAACTTGAAGGCGAACCTGAAGGCAAATTTTTTTTAGGTTCGATTTTTTAACTGAAAAAAAATTGAAATAAAAAAAAAATTGATAAATTAAATGTTGTCTATAAATTAAATGCTCTCTATTTATTTATGCTGTCTATGAATTAAATGCTCTCTATATATTTATGTTTTCTATAAAATGTTGTCTATAAAGTAAATGCTCTTGATTTATTTATGTTGTCTATAGATTAAATGCTCTCTATTTATTTGTTGACTATAAATTAAATACTCTCTGTAATTTGAAACATCATACCTATAGTCTACATAAGAACACACCAAATAACAAGTAAGAACATAGATTTGCCCCTAAGAACAAACTACTGTTGTGGGAAGCATGTAAATCCGTTGTTAAACCACAAAAGCCTACTCTTAGAAGCACAAATCTGTGAGCAGATATGTCATAAAGAACAAGTATATACGACGAAATTATGAATAGTGTCCTAAGTGCTTTGAATCCTATGGGCTATGAGGTGCAGAAAATTAGTTAAGGGGGAGTATAAGAAGAAAGTTTATTTATATATAGTCGAACCTATTGTCGTACCTCGTCGGAAAATTCGAACCTGAACTGAACCTAATCCTTGCCGAACCTGAACCTGAACCGTTTGACTTAGGTATGAGCAGATGGATAGCATGTTGGGCCAGATTAAAGATATTGTTGAATTGAAGTATCCCATCCTGTATGACCATATTCACACACATGTGGTTCAAAGGTGGGAACATCTTAACGTTCCACTGCATGCCTTAGCATATGTGTTAACACCAAAATATTATTCTCCATCTTGGTTGGTCAAACCAACACCTGGGGGTGGGGTTAGGAGAAAGCCCCACACAGATCCAGAGGTATAGGTTGGGTACATGGATGCTATAGACAAGTTGGTCCCTGATGAAGAGGAATGTGCCTATTGCGTAATGAATTAAGGAAATAACTCAGTGATATTGGTCTGTTTGGTACTTTGCATGCTAGAAAAGATCGAGATAGGGTGCCTCCTATTGAATGGTGGAACATGTATGGCTCATCATGCCCACGCTTGCATAAATTGGCAACCAAAGTGCTCTCATAGGTGGTAAACAGTTACTCTGCAGAAAGGTGTTGGAGCACCTATAACTTCATCCATTCAGTGAAAAGAAACCGATTAAATGAAAATCGGGCAGAAAGCTTGGATTATGTACATTACAACTTAAGGTTGTTGACTCATTACTGTGAGTGGGCCAAAACTGATAGATCAGATGTCACATGGGACAACAATCTGGAGGAGCATAACTTGGAGGATGGAGCCTTAACTTTAGAGCGCTTGGAGGATGAGCTTTTGGGCATGAGGATGACCATGAAACAACAACAACAACAATGCCACCGCCATCTGCTACCTTGTTTCCAGATGCACCATCTTTGCCTAGAGGTTCAACTTCACAACCCCCACTTGCATCAGCGAGGGGTGGTCATGTAGGGCCAAGTCTTGGACGTGGCTCAAGCCACTCAACATCGGTGGCTACTGAGGATGATAATTGCGCTCCCTTTGTTCATAGACCACGGGAAAATAAATTAGAAATTTCCCGTGGCAAGAGGAAACATCCATAAAATCTACTTTTCTTGTCTTTTCTTATTTACAGTACTTTCAACTTTCAAGTTTCTGCACTGTTGAGATTCAAGAACTTGAGTCATTGACTCTTTTATATTTATTATGGTATATTTTGTGAACATTACATGGCAATTCAAGTTTGAAGTTTGAAGTTGAACTCTGAAGCTGTAAGGTTGATAACTCGATGTTATGGATAATGGACCTATGTTTGATGAATTCACAAGTATATGATAATTGATGGTTGATGAATGATGTTATATGGTATTATGATTTATCATATTATGGTTTATTTCATGTTTTTATGCTTTCCATAACTAATTCAACATTCTACAAGCATTTGTTGGCATATATGCATCAAAATATATTAAATATATATATTATATAAAAAACGCTCCCAAACTGGAAGCTTATGAAAATTTCGCTTTTCACTTCGGCTCCGGCTCCGGCTCCCGTCTTGCTCCCAAGTAACCTTGGCTTAGTGAGATAGTGTTTGGTTTGCTTTCTTTCAGTACAGACCATCACATTGTATGCAAAGGGTGTGCCATGGGCAAGCTTGCCAAGACTGCCTTTCCCAAGAGTGATAACAGGTCTAAGGGGATCTTGGATTTGATCCATTCAGATATCTGTGCGCCCACGTCAACCATTTCTATTGGTGGGTTGAGATATTATGTGAGCTTCATAGATGACCATTCTAGGAAGACATGGATCTATTTCTTGAAAAGTAAGGAATCTGAAGAAGTCTTCAAAGGGTTCCAAGAGTTCAAAGCCCTTGTGGAGAACCAGATTGGGAAAAGGATCAAGGTGCTCAAAATAGATAATGGAGGCGAGTACACCTTGAATGCTTTTAAGGAGTTCTGTGCGGATGCTAGGATCAAGAGGGAGTTGACAGTCTCATATAACCCACATCAGACTGGATTCTCTAAGAGGAAGAGTGGAGTGATCGTTGGCGCAACAAAGGAGATGTTGAATGATCAGGATTTCCCTACGCTTTTATGGGCAAAAGCTTGTAAAATTGCAATTTATTTGCAGAAGAGGAGCCCACACAAAGTATTGGGGAAGATGACTCCTAAAGAGGCATTCACAAGAGAGAAACCAGAGATTGAACGTTTTCGCATCTTTGGCTATTGTCATGTCCTAGTTGAGATGAGGACGAAACTTGAACCAATAGCTGAGAAGGGCATTTTCGTTGGGTACAACGAAACCTTAAAAGCCTACAAGGTGTACATCCCAACATTGCAGAAGATAATGGTGCAGAGGGATGTGAGATTTGAGGAGGACATTGCTTTTAGGAAGTCTTGTGGATCCATACCAGTTGAAGCAGAAACTCAAGAGCAGGAAGCACCAAATGCAATGGTTAGACCAGAGATTGGATGTTTTCGCATCTTTGGCTATTGTCATGTCCTAGTTGAGATGAGGGCGAAACTTGAACCAATAGCTGAGAAGGGCATTTTCGTTGGGTACAACGAAACCTTAAAAGCCTACAGGGTGTACATCCCAACATTGCAGAAGATAATGGTGCAGAGGGATGTGAGATTTGAGGAGGACATTGCTTTCAGGAAGTCTTGTGGATCCATACTAGTTGAAGCAGAAACTCAAGAGCAGGAAGCACCAAATGCAATGGGTAGACCAACATCACAGACTACATGTACCTCGATGAGTATGTAGGGTGAGAAGTGTTACTACTCAAACTAGTAGTCCTTTTAAAGCAGACTATGTATGGCCTTGCACTAGTGATGGTAAGCATGTGGGAGGAGGTAGACTCAATATGACCACGACCTAACTCCTTGATTGGGTAACTCCTAAACCTAGGGGAGAGTTCCTAATTAAGGAAGGACACTTGCAAATACCTTTCAATCAATATCACAACTTTCAATACACTTCATAATTCCCAAGGTAGGGTTTCACACTTCCCAAGGCACTACCTAAGAAAAGTATGCTTTGAAGGAGAAATGATCAAGTGAACTGGGGCACACTTTGATCTAGCCAGAATTGCCAAAAACCTAGCAGAAACCCTAGTTTGAGCAAATTCACGTTTCCCAATGCACCAAGGAAAATGTGGACACCCTTAAAAATCCATGGAAAAATCCACTAGGGCGAATTTGGTGGGTAGACCAAAAGTATCAAATTCCAAATATTTTTGGTTTTATGAATTTATCTAGATTTTTAGGGTTTTTCCAACAATATTAGATTTTTAGGGTTTTTTTCAATACAGAAATGCATGTACAATAAAAGACAAGTAAATTGGTAAAAGAGAGATAGTTTTGTTGAAAAGATGGGGCATATGATTCTTGTTTCAATCCCTAGGGCATTGAGAGATCGATACTAATGTCCCTTTCTTAGAATGGATTTCAACACTTGCAATTAGTGCCTCAACTAGCAACCACTAAGGTTAGGTAGAAGAGCCCAATTAGGGCAAGAAAAGAAGTCCATGGCACAAAAACAATGGAGAGCTCCTATGAAAGGATGGTTTCCTTGTGCAAATTTGATAAAATACTAGCAAGAAACCCTAACTTAGCCCAAAGCACTTCAAGAATGACATTAAACTAGGGTTAGGAGATGAACTTACAATCATTAACCAAGGAATGAGCAAGGAGATGCACCTTAGGTCACCCTTGAGCACCAATTTTCACAACTATTCTTATTATCAACCAATAGCATGTGTAAAAGAAACCCTAGATTTTCAACACATAAACATTCCAGAAAGAAAGATCATCCAAAGAGAGGTGTGCATAGCATCAAGAGCTCCAATAAACCAAGAGAAATAGAAAATATTTCATGTTGAACCCATATCTTGTTGTTTACAATGAGTTGAGGTTGCTCTATTTATATGAGCAAACCCTCAACTTTAAAATAAAAACAAGCCTACAAGATAACAACAAAATAGAATATTTCAGGGCTTGTACACCCGCAACTTGGGGACTAAACCCTATTAAGACATAAAATAAGAATAACATATACAAAATGGCTTCACTAAATGCAAAAGCGAGCCAAAAGGAGGACGCCATGCCCCAACTAACCCCAACAAATGTGTGCTCTCAACGTCCTCCTTCATTATTCATGTAGGATTTCTTTATTAAGGAAGTACAATTTGTGGGTACATAGCCTATAGGAGGGGTAAAACAACAAAAAATAGGTCCAAGCAAGCAAATAAGGTGCGCCGAACAAGCTCTATCACCTTTTACATGGAAAACAAATGAGTGTGGCCATGCATCCAAATGAATAACTCCCCAAGGGCACCAACGCCTATAAGGGCGAGCACCTCGTGAAGAAGAAAACCAACGACCATCCATGACATGATTAGGGGTGTTTAGCCCCAAATCAAGATGCTATGCTTCAACTTGGCCTTTACATCATAATTTTGAAACCTTTTCCCGTGGGGAACTGTAGGGAATGCTATAGATACTCTGAGGCGTAACAAGCAGCATGATCACGAGGAGGAGTAGTATGCTCAATTCACCTTGGTCGAATCTTCTAGGAAGAAGAAACCAAAGTGGGTAGAGTGAACCTTGAAAAAGGCACATGAGCAAATTGATGCTCCAAGGACTTTAGTTCGGACGAGCAAACCACCTCAAAGATTTTATACTTATATGACACTAGTAAGGAACATTATTGATTATGAGCCTTCCGGCTTTGAGGAGGGTATAGACATGCAGTTTTGGAAGGATGCCATGGTGGAGGAGTATTCTTCCATCTTGAAGAATGATGTGTGGGATATAGTTCCTAGATTGGAGGGAAAGTCAATGGTGAGCTTCTAGTGGATCTATAAGATTAAGCATACTGTAGATGGCATCGTGGAGAAGTTTAAGGCGAGGTTTGTGGCAAGGGGATTCCCTAGAAAGAGGGTGACACCTTTGCTTCTATTGACATATATACTTCCATTAGAGCTGTCATATCTATTGCTTAATAAGAGATGGGGTGGAGGATACATCAGATTGATGTAAAGACATCGTTCCTCAATGGGGTGATCGAGGAGGAAGTGTATATAGAGCAACCTTAGGGTTTTGAGGTTCATGGGAGGGATTCTCATGTGTTCAAGTTGAAGAAGGCTCTACATGGACTAAAGCAAGCACCTAGAGCTTGGTATTCCAAGATCGACAATTATCTGTTGAGTATGGCTTCATCAAGTGTGAGGCAGATTCCAGCCTGTACTTCCTGTTGGTTGGTGATGATTGACTCATTCTTGTACTATACGTGGATGATTTGTTTCTAGTAGGATTTAAGAAGCTCATAGCAAGATGCAAGAGGGACCTTGTGAATGAGTTCAAGATGAAGGACTTGGGATTGCTGCACTATTTTTTGGGATTGGAGATATGGCAAAGTGAGGGTGAGATTTTCCTTTGACAAGGAAAATATGTTGTTGAGATTCTGAGGAGATTTGGGACAGAGGATTGCAAGCCTATGACTACACCCATGTCACCAACTTGAAGAAGCTGAATGCTTCTAATTCTAAGTCAGGGTTGGTGGATTCCATTGTGTACAGACAATTGATTGATCCTTTGATATATCTGGTCAACCCCGACTGGATATTTGTTTTGGTGTGAACACCCTCATCCATACATGGTGGAACCGAGCAGGGTGTATTGGATAGCAGCGAAGCATGTCCTTAGGTATTTGAGAGGTACAATGGAGTATAGACTCAAGTATGTTCAAGGTGATGGAGTACAGTTGGTGGGGGGTACATAGATTTCGATTGGGTAGGCAGTGCAATGGACCAGAAAAGCACCTCAGGGTGTTGCTTTAGCTTGGGATCAGGAGTTGTTACTTAGCGCAATAGGAAGTAGAAGTCAGTGGCACTTAGTTTTGCAGAGGATGAGTACATGGAAGCCAGTTTGGTGAGTTGTGAGGCTATATGGCTCCGCAAGATGCTCACGGGGTTATTTGGTCAGGAGTTGGACCCGTCATTCATCTACTGTGACAGTTAGAGTTGCATCAAGCACTATGAGAATACTGTGACAGTTAGAGTTGCATCAAGCACTATGAGAATCCAGTGTTTCATGACCGGTCAAAGCACATCAAGATCAAGTATCATTTCATCAGACAAAAGTTTAGAGAGGACTTGTGAAGCTCCAGTACATTTCCACGGATGAGCAGATTGCAGACATCCTCACCAAAGGATTGCCCAAGGGCAAGTTTGATTTCTTTAGGGACAAGTTGGGGTTGGTGTTCACTAAGAGGGAGTGTTGAAGTTTGTAGTGAGGATAGGTGCTTCTACATTGGCTTGTGTCTAGCATGTGGAAGTATCCTCAAAATTGTAACTCTCTTTGTAAAAGTGTCTTTTGTAATACTTTATGTAAAAGGGTCAATTGTATTTGGTGTCCCATGGTATTGGATGTTCCATGGTATTGACCATGGTATATTTGGTGTCCCATGGTATTGGGTGTTTGTAATGCCCCCCTCACCCAATTCGACCATCGAGAGGGGACATTACATGGATTTGGGCCTCCAAATTCCGCCCTAAACCCAAAGTACGATATTATAACAAATAAAATGCGTGTGCAGAACATAAATAAACATACATAGCTGAAATAAAATCGATCCACACACTATTAACATACATATACAAGTATAAACATTACAGGTATGAATTAAATACATTTCAGATTCAAATACATAAGAATACTTATCTTCAGTCAATGCAGATCCAGGCAATTGGTTGGGTAAGACCGATTTTCCACCTAACCATAGGCACTCTGCTCACCTATACTCTTTCAGCTTTAGAGGCCACCCCCAAGTCGGGCTATGAGGCCACCAGGGCAAAGGAAACACCTACAGGGTTCTCTCTCTTCGCGGAAAACCCAATCTGCCCTTTATGCTTAGCCAAATGCTCATATATAGCTCTACAGGGACCTCACTCAGCTCTCACAGCCTTGTCTTCCACAATATCTTCCCCACACAACACCCTTCTTGGCTCAGGAATCCTCGCTCTTGGGTGATGCATCTTGCCGAGTGCTTCCAGTGTGTGCATAGAAGAAGGCCAACCTGCTAATGCTGTTGGAGAACCACCTGCAACATCAATTTGTGGCTTCTCAAGCATCTATGAGCAGTAAAAAACAATGGGAAAGGGTCCCTAACTTGCCTAGCCTCTCCACACTCGCCTACAACCATCGATTTTCCCTTCCAATTTTGTAGCTCTGTCCCTAAATTCGAATTTCTTGGGTTATACTAGTCATGAACAACAATACAGAGCTTTGAGTAGTGTAGATCTGCATGAGAGTGTGTGAGAATGAGGGTTGAGTCCAAGAGTTATGACAAAATGGTGAAAAGACAACTGACATAACTTCTGACAGTAGAAGAAAGGACTCCTGGCAGCTGCAGATTGACTTCTTACTTGTGACAAAACTGTCACAAAAGTGCAGTCAGCCCCATTCTTCAATAACTGCATAAGGTGACTTTTCCCACCAACGTCATACATGCATTCAATAATTGGCAAAATAGTAAAAAATGAGATATTTGGCTTATTCAAGGCACATGACAGAATTGTGGATGAGTTCTAAAGTTGACACTTGGCAACAAGGATTTGGTCTCCCATGGGCCCCCTTTCCTCTTCTGGTGGAATCATAGCCCCTTTGGCGCTCTTTACACAGCCATTCTTGGACCATTTTATTATTTATGCACATAATATTTACATACATTTGAATTGGCATGATAAGCCAAACACAAAGTCCAAATAAAATATTTACATCATGCATGCCTAGTCATTCACTAGTCGGGTCTTGGCCTTGAGCTCTGCACTAGGAATCCAGATTCCAGACTAGCCAATTTACATTGCTTACATAATTTAGTTGAATATATTACAAGGTTCAAACTGAGGGTATTACAGTGTTCCTTGGTATTGACCATGGTATTTGCACAAACTTATAAAGTGAATGTTATATATAGATGGAAATTGATCAGTGAGTGATTAGATCTGAGAGAGGGAGTCTCTTAGAGGCTTGGGAGTGAGGGATTCACTCAAGCCAGGATTTATCTATATTGTTAGGATTTTAGCAACAAGGGCTTGTCTTCCAGTCACCATTATGAAGAGTGATTTTCCTCTGTTCAGCGTGCTGGTCTATTGAAGCTGCATAGCGTTTAGTGGCCCGTACGGACTGCTGAAAGAAGACAGCGCTGGTTGAGCACAGGTTGGATTGAGTAGCGCCTGGGTCTTGTGCACCAGCTGAGAGTGATTTGGAGAGATTCTGAGTTTTATTTGTTGAGTTCTGGTGAGTTATATCCAGAAGCCTGAATATTGTAAGTGCACAAAATCAATTGAAATAAAATGTAGAGATATCAAATAGCAAGCAATAAACTCAAGTAGATTTGTTTTAACCAATAAATAGATATTAATGCAAGCTGATCCAAGGCTAAAACAAGTGGGTAAATTTGTACATTCAATCCACAATAAATTCTGGAAATTTCTGGGTATAAAACAGCCTAAAAAATCTGAATTTTGAGCTTTCTAAAATGCTAAGTTTTAATGGACAGAATGCAAAATTTGACAAATGCAATTTCCAGATTTCTCTATGAAGTTTTGCTTATCATAGGGTGTCTTGAGCTGATGTTTCTCTAAGATAGGTGGCTGAAAGTGCAAGTCCACCCAAACAGAAAAAAAGGAAATAAAATTAATTTTGGATGGCTGAAAAATAAGTGACTAGTGCCCAAGTCCGAGTCAAATTAAGATCTAAGTGAAAATTCATATGGTGAAAATAAGAAGTAAAAGATTAAAGAGTTCTTCCTTGTTCCAATCCTTAAATGACAACAGAATCTTGAAGCAAACCTAAGAGATAGATCACAAACCAGAGATCTATAAAATGGAATTGATCCTTATGAATTCACTAGAGAATATCATTACGAGGACATATAATCAAGAGCTGAACCATATGATCAAATCACAGCAAATAATTCAAGCAAAACATTACATAAAAGAAAAGGAACTTTACCACTTTATGAGCTTCAAAAAACCATCAACTTGATGCTACAAAATCTCACTAGCGATTCACCATCACATGCATTTCCTTAGAGCTTTATTCCGAATCCCATAGAAGACAATATCAAGAGCAAACCGAGTTTATTCTCCACCCATTTCCAACAAGTTTACAATGAGAAGAAGCTCTCTTATATAGAGAGCTTAGTTAACTAGCTCAATAAAAAATAAAAATGAACCTAGATCTAATTTAGGGAGGATCAAAATCTCCTGTTGATACAATCAACAATGAACAAATTGTGATTGGTTATACCACTTGAACAATACTATCTAACAAATCTCATTCCAAAGTTTAGATACAATAAAATAATGCTCGAATAGAGAGGGTGCATCAGTAGAGTAGGATAATAATAAACTAATGTGCCAAGTCATCTCCATCATGAATATCTCCAACAACATGTGGGTCAACCTCATCATCTAGCCTCAAATAAAGTGCCATGATCTCATCATGCAAAGAATGGACCATGAAGTGTTAAAATAGCACCAACAAGGAAGGTCTTCATGCATGCATGTGTCCTTGCATGTAGAAGACTTAAATTAGGAAACCAATTGTATTTAATTTATTTTTCCAAAGTTTACTTTGGAAAATAAATTTGATATAATTATTAATTGACTTTATGAAAACACTTTTTATAAAGTGAAAGTGAAATTAGGGTTTTTGCTTAGCATAAAGTTATAAAAGAAAGATCAATTGGTAGAGAGGACACACAGTTGTATTCCGATAGATACAAAAGACAGACAGAGAGAGAAAGGCAGACGTAGGGTTTTGTAGAGAAGACAGAGGAGCTAATCGACAGGGTCACTGATCTTCCAGGCAGGAAGATGACCGCACAGGAAGCAGCTGCGGAGAAGGCCGTACATACAGTACGAAATTTCACACAATTGCCATACAAATTGTACAGAATCCGTATAACAATTGTACAGATGTACGGATTCGTACAATCACGTGTGGGAGCCCGTACTGTTGGCCGTACAATCACGTGTGGGAGCCCGTACTGTTGGCCGTACAATCACGTAGAGGTGTGTTGGGTCTTAGCTGGGGTTGTCTAGTGATTCTGCTGGGTGCTACTTAGCCAGGTTTGGGTGATTAGCAGTTGATTGTAAAAGTTACATATTTTCTCTATAATAAAATCCATATCTGACTGTTGCACCGGTTTTCCCATCTTGGGTTTTTTCGAGGGTTTCCATACCCAAAATAATAATGTCTATATTTTGATGTGATGTTGCGAATTATTTCTCAGTATTTTATATTCCGTTGCATACTTATAAAAAATATTCATGTGCGGTTATCAGTAACAAATTGAATATACTGCTTAGCCCTAGTTTGAAAATTAAAGAAAAATTTACATGCTAACAGAGCTCTGGTGAGCTAAAGCTGAGAGATTTGTAGTAGTAGTGATAGATTAGGGGCAAATCTATTCGAAGACACAAACCTAGACTTCCAGATCTAGGGTTTGACATGTAACACTTTAGTATGGCCGTGCAGTTGAGAGTTGAGGATAGACTCTAGGGTGCTCAAAACTTTCCTACATGGAAAGAAAAGATCACAAGGATCCTGGATGTCAGTGATACAGAGGAGCACATTGATTCCACAAAGGTTGCACTCACACATCCGACAGATTTGATAGCTTGGAAGAATATTGATTCAAGAGCCATGTTGATCATCTTGGATGGGGTGAAGGACCTCATAGTCCCTCACTGGGAAGAAGACCGCATCAGAGATGTGGACGGCTTTGGAAAGCCTGTACCAGCACAAGAATGAAAACCGGAAGATGGTGCTGCAAGAGAGGATGCACAACACCAAGATGGCTAAGGGAGAAGGAGTGGTGCCTTAACTCACAAGGCTCACATAGATTAGGGATGAGCTTGGAGCTACTGGCTCTAAGACTGAGGATGAGGACTTAGTTCAGATAGCCCTTAATGGATTCTCTAATCCATGGGACACCTTTGTCAAAGGTGTTGTGGCTAGGGAGAAGCTCCCTGATTGGCAAAGATTGTGGGATGACTTTGTGCAGGAGGAGACCCGCATGGGTCAAGGATCAGGCTCATCTAGTAATGCCCCACAGATTGTGGATGAGGAGGCTTTAGACCTGACAGGGAAGAGCAAGGGTAAGGCAAAGACAAAGAAGGATGGTAAGAAGAACCTTGATGTATCAAAGGTCAAGTGTTTTATCTGCCACATGCAAGGACACTTTGCGTCCCAATGCCCAGACAGGAAGAAGAAGAGTAACACTCAGATGGCTAGATTTGTAGACGTGGAGGAGTTCAACAGAAACTTCGATGAGGAGTTTTGCTTGATAGTTTGCATGGCAAGCACCACAGGGAGCAAAAATAGAATTATTTGTAAAGTGAATTACAAAATAGAATTAACTTGAACTACTTCTGACACGTTCACACTAGACCTATGCAAAAGTTCTGATCCTGTGTTGATAGAAAGGAATCCTAACTGAAGTAGATATGTTGCACAAGGTGAAGAATCTATAAGGCTTGATTCAGATGAGCGAGGAACCAAAAATTAAAATGGTTGTTGGGAAGAATCTAAGGATTAAGAGAATGGATGTGTTTTGCTCCTAAACTCTTAGTGTGTGTCTTCTCAATGCTAGGTTGGGGTCTGAATGATGTGAATAAGGTGCTAGGTTATTTTTAGGTTGCTTTCCTTGGTTGTTGTCTGTGCACTATTTTGTGTTCTCATTGTTCAACACATCTAGCATATAAAATGGCAAAAGAATAAGGATTAAGAGAATGGTTGTGTTTTGCTCCTAGACTCTTAGTATGTCCTCTCAATGCTAGGTTGGGGTCTGAATGATGTGAGTAAGGTTCTAGGCTCTTTTTAGGTTGCTTTCCTAGGTTGTTGTCTACGCACTATCTTGTGTTCTTGTTATTCAACACATCTATCACACAAAATAGCACAAGAAAGCCTAAATAAGAGGAAACCCTAAGTTTTTCAACAAACTGCACCACTTAAATGCTTGGTATTGTATTGTTGCACATGCTTTATGTAATTGTGCTACTAATTTAGTTTTGTTATGTGTAACGGTTGCGAGGTATAATGTTTTAGAAAAACCCCGAAGAAGGAAAGCAAATGGTTTGACATTGATCATTGACATAGGGCTTGAGAATGTGTAAGGTGGCTTTGAAGGTCTTTTAATGTTTATAAGTGCAACCATGCAACTATTAAATTTTTAACTTAGCAGTACAATTTTCAGATCGTGATAATTATGTCCTAATGATCATCATCCCACTTTTATCATTGCATAATTATACACTAAAATTTTCAACTTTCATTTGTAGCGAAAATAAAACGTGAATCACGAAAAGATAACCATGCACAGTGGACACAAAGATTTTACCTTGGGAAACCCAATAGGGAGAAAACCCAACCCACTTTTCTTAGAAGAAATCAATCCAATTCAAGTACAATACCATTCATGAAAAGAACCCTAGCACAAGAGAGGTTCGCCCATTTTTACAAGAAACCCTAGCAAGGGTAGCAAATCTTTCAAAGACAATAAGAACCCCAAAAATTACTCATTTGACCTTTGCTGTGCTTGGCTGACATTGCGCACTAGGAGAGAGAAGATGTTGTGTGTTGATGAGTGAACAAATTAGTTGTGTGAGCACTTTATTTACATTCTTTAGTTCACTTGAATTTTACCTCTTGGAGTCGATTTGTACTTTTGGTAAGGCCGACTTGTCTTCTTTATCTTCAATCTTCCTTCGGACTTCTTCAATGCTATCTGGGACTTCTTCAATGGTTGACGTGACTTCTCGGTTATTTCTTCATCATAGAAGAGTGGTCCTTATTGATGCTCATCTCCTCACATGTATGTCTATTCATGCATAGGGCCCTAATGTTGAATAGACCCACTAAGAAGTCACATACACTTTTTAGATCTTGTCAATTCAACAACAGTCCTTTAAGATAGAACTAAGAATAGATCACTCCATTAAGGAATAGGCAATGTGACCACAATTCTTAGCAAGCACCTCGAGCTTTATTAGAACTTACCCAAATCTCATGGCTAGGCAAGGCTACACCAATGCCATATATAATGTCTGCCAAATGCTGCGCTCTAGAGAGACATCAACACTCTCTCTCAGGGAGGGAGACAATCTGCATCACGTCAAGCATGACACTTGGTGAGAATGTTCGTATTTGGAGCCTCACTCTTAGCCTTATTCACAAGGCCATTCTCTACTCATTGCGAGTCAACATTCAGTCCCATGTTGTACATGGTTGTTTGGATGAGAACTGTGTAAGCAAGGACAAAATTATTATAAAACATAAACCATAAATTATTAATTGCATTTAGTTGCAAGCAAAACTGCCAAGTGATAAATGATAAATGATACAGATAAAATTTAAATCATATATGTAACATCACATTTTACTCATGGAAACAATTCTATATCATTTCATTTATGCAAGTAGTAAGATCCAAAAACAATTTTTGTAAACAAGGCTATATAATATATATCCAAAATTAGCCTTTATGTATGAGGCTACAAGTACAATGTATGAAACTATGAACAATTAACATACTAACATAGAAATAAAAGTAAAACATGAGCTCATCTTCATAGTCTTCCTAAAAAATAGAACAAGAAGCACGCTCAACAATAGAATGTAGAGTGGAAGAAGTATTTCCAATTCCACTTATAGGTTCCTCAATATTTAGTGCAACACGAGAGAGGCCCAAGTCAGTAGATTCTGGCTTGACATCCCAATCTGCATAAGGCCCATTGCTATATTCTAGGCCTTGAGTGCTCAAGTTGCTTGTGAGGAGAGAATGAAGTGATGTTCTCCTTTATAACTTTCTTCAACCTAATTAGAAGCATCTAGAATTAAATTTTATTTTAAAATTTAATGTATTAACCCTTAATACTGAAATCCATGGGCGGAGAGAGACTTTATGGACCGATTTTTTAAGTGAGGGGCTTTTATTTGATGGGAAACTCGTTGTACGTGAGAGGAGACGTGACAAAAATGCGTTTTCGTCCATATGGACGCGTTTCCCATATAGGAAACACGTTTCGTACGAACGAAAACAAGTTCCCATCAAGTACCATATGCGTTTCCGAGTTTCAGTGGGTTTTCGGGGGTGAAATAGATGCTAGACCTGAATTTCCTGCTACTTAGCTGTGGATATATACAGGAGTTTCATTGCTCCTTTCTGTACCATGTCTCGGATGAAGTCTTGCAAGAAGCTTCCAAAGCTACACTGCTTTGCAACTTGTGACACTCGCTGCGATATACTCTGCATCTGTTGTATTGAGTGCTACAGAAGTCTGCTTCTCGCTAAACCAAGATATCACATCTAATCCTCAAGCTTAATCAATACCCCAACGTTCTCTTTCTGTCCACTGCACTCCTTACCCAGTCAAAATCTGTATATCTTTGTAGCCTCACTTCACCACCTGAGACATATCTGATATGGAATTGTACCATGCAGGTACCTCAACACATGCTTTGTTGCAACCCAATGTACATGCCTTTGGCTCAACCATAAATTGGCTCAGCGCGTTCACTACAAAGCAAATATAAGGTGTTAACCAGGTAGATCAAGGATCCAGTTAGTTGCCCACCAAATTTGAATCTGAAGTAGAATCACCCAACTTCTTCAGATTTGATGCCATAGGTGTAACCATGGATTTGTAGTCCATCATACCGAATATGCTCAAGATCTCATCTCCGTTCTCCCCTCGACTGAGGAAGATCTCACCTGATTTCTGCTACACCTCCAATCCCAAGGAATAATACATTAGGCCAAGATCCTTCATCTTGAATTCTGAAGCCAACTCCTTCTCAGCAAGGGAGGTATTGGGGAATCCTTTTTATCATCAACAAACTATGTCACAACTACTTGCTTTGTGCTAGAGCACCCCGCTCCATCTGCACCCGAGTATCCTGCTCCCTCTGCATTTGAGTATCCATCTGTGTCATCTCCCACTAAGTGTGTCAGCTGAGCCTCTTCTATTTAAGAACACTGAAAAATGTTCATGACTCTTTTTGAGCATGCAAACTGGCTAACTTCATAGCCTATATAGTGTGCCCTCCCAGATGCTAATCTAAATTGCATGCTTGATCTTACATATCCACTTGAAAGTCACTACTGATGGATTGATACTCATCCATCATGGCATCCTTCCAAATCTGTTGGTCTGCTGCCTCTTCATAACTAGAAATCAATGATGTGACTCATTAATGCCAATTAACTTCAGAACCTCTGAGGTTTTTTGCTCTCCTTGAAGGTACCATTGGGAGCTGCATGCCTCTCTACATCTTGCAAAGTATCACAGATCCATTTTGGCCTCTGGATATCACTCACTGGATCTCAGACTCTTGTCTCTCATTGTGTATTGATCACCACAAGTGATATAACTCACTCTTGTACATTCAAGAGATATGACTCGCTCCTGACTTGCAAAAGATATGACTCATTTCTGTCACTTAGAAGAGATATGACTCACTCTTGTCTACTCAAGAGATATGACTCACTCTTGACTACTCAAGAGATATGACTCACTTTTATGAATGCTTCCTTAGGAGTCTTATCCCCAATATCTGGTGAGGATTCCTCTAATGAGCATAAATTGTTGTACTAGATGCCTTTTCCCATGAGAACATGGCTAAATCTTGACAATGGACTTGTTTGTTGTCATGACAAACAAGTCCACAAGAGTTAACCGATAACATTTAAATAGTCATGCAATTTATTAACAAAATATCAATTCAATTTAAGTAAATAAAACTCATTACTTAAAGCATTAAATACTTATCTTTGTTGTTGACTACCTTTAGATCCTTGGCTCCTTGTGGAAATCACTGAAGTCCTTGGAGGTACACTTTCCTCCGAAACCGTGATCTTCTTCCTAGTCAAGTTCTTTACCTTCATCCTTGGTCTTCATGTCTTCTAGGAGGAATCATGCATAGTACAAGAAGACATCCAAGGATGCCATTGTAATCAGTCCACATGTATTAGAAGAAGTATTCTTTTTGAAGATCATCTGCATCTCATCGAGTTTATCTTCCTTTGCCTTCTTCTATGATGGAAGCTCTTCAACATCAGCTGTTGATGCATGTTTCCTTTCCTTTCTTTTCCTCTGTGGACACTGACGAGCATAGCGACCAAATGTTTTACATTTGAAGCCCTTGATTTTAGAAAGATCCTTTTCCTTCTGTTCTCGAACTAGACTGGTTTCTCCACCTGCATTTTCCTTCCTAAAGTTCCCTCTTCCTTTTCCTCTTCTTGCATGAGCTGCAAGAGCTTGAGTTTCTTCATTTTCAGGTCTATGCAAGCTATTCTTGGATAATACTCTAGCTTCCTCTTGGACAAAATCAATCCATAGCATATCAAACTTGGGCAAGTCGGCTCGCCCACAAACACTTTGAACAATTAACTCCCGTGAAGAAGGGAGTCCATCAAGTGTTATCATCACAAGTTTTGTATCATCAATGTTGTCTCCAATGGCTTAAGCTGAGCTCTCAGGTGGGAGACTCTCATAAAATAAGTAGCAGCTGAATCTTGGTTGGACATCATGATACAACCGAGCTGATTCCTCAAGGCTAGTTTCCTACTGGTGTTCTTACTCTTGAACAATCCTACCAAGGCATCATACATTGCTTTGGTAGTCTTCAATTCCGCAATACGTGGATCAAATGATCTTTTACATAATCTATTATGATTCTTTTAGCTTTTGCTTCATCCTTCTTATGCTTGGTTTTCTCCTCGTCACTTTTTGGTTCCAAGACATCTTCTTTCACATAATTCTAAATATCATTCTCATTAAGGATGAAGAGTATCCTGGTCTTCCAGGATCTGAAATTTGTAACACCATCCAATCTATATTCTACTCCTAGACTGGACAACATTTTAAAGAAAACTGAACTTGATGAAACTGAGATCTGACTATCGATAAGTGTGCCCTACTAGGGTGACATCTATATCACTATTTTGAAGTCCAATCTGTGGTAAAAAATGTCCAAACTTTGTAGCCACAGTTACTAGATTTAGGGCACAAACAATCACCAGCAATGGTTTCTTTCAGTACTGCTCTGATACCATGTTAAATTTTTAACTTAATAGTACAATTTTCAGATTTTTATAATTATGTCCTAATGATTATCATCCAACTTTTATCATTGTAGTGGAAATGAAACAAGAATCACTGAAAGATAACCATGCATAGTAGATACAAAGATTTTCTGATTTTACCTTGGGAAACCCAATAGGTAGAAAACCCAGCCAACTTTTCTTAGAAGAAATTAATCCAATTCAAGTACAATACCATTCATGAAGAGAAAGCCTAGCACAAGAGAGGTTCACCCTTCTTCACAAGAAGCCCTAACAAGGGTAGCGAATCTTCAAAGAGAATAAGAACCCCATAAATTACTCCTTTGACCTTTGCTATGCTTGGCTGAAATTGCGCACTAGGAGAGAGAAGATGTTGTGTGTTGATGAGTGTACAAATGAGATGTGTGAGCACCTTATTTATATTCTTCAGTTCACTTGAATTTCCCTCTTGGGGCCGACTTGTGCTTTTGGTGATGCTGACGTGTCTTTTTCACTAGGGCTGACTTGTCTTCTTTATCTTCAATCTTCCTTGGAACTTTTTCAATGCTATCTGGGACTTCTTTAATGGTTGACTTGATTTCTTGGTTATTTCTTCATCATAAAAATGTTGTTCTTCTTGATGTGCATTTGTTCACATGCACGTCTATTCACGTGTAGAGCCCTAATGTTGAATAGGCCCACTAAGAAGACCCGGACACTTCTTAGATCTTGTCAATTCAACAATAGTCCTCTAAGATAGAATAGATCACTCCATTAAGGAGTAGGCAATGTGACCACACGTCTTAGCAAGCACCTCGAGCCTTATTAGCACTTGGCCGAATCTCATGGCTAGGCAAGGCTACACTAGGGCCATCTTGTCTGCCCAATGCTGAACTCTTGTTGCTGAAGGAAGTTGTTTCAGTTTTGATTCATGGGCAAATCATATTATGATGGGAAAATTGTTTTTTCAAAGAAAAACTTTTCTATTTCCACTACATTTTCAGGTTAAAAAAATTGTACAATGTGCTTACATTAGAAGAAACCCAAGGTTGTTAGGGTTGAAAGCTCTGTTGCGGGGAAGCGCCCGCCTCGCCCCCGCTCCGGAAGGAAGCGCTGCGGAAGCTAACAGAAAGCGTGCTTCTTGGATAGCTCCAAATTCGGAGCGTTTCCAGAAGCGCGATTCCTCCTTCAAAATTTTGCTTCCTGCTCTGTCCGGAAGCGCACGCTTCCTTCGCGCTTCGCCGACGCTTCCATTGCTTCCTCCCGTGCTTCCGGCTTCGCTCCCGACGCTTCCATCAGCGCTTCCTGTTACTTCCTACAGTGCTTCCCCCATTAAATGACGCCCACGGCCCGCAGAAGAGAGGAAGGGACGCGATTTGGTTTTTGGAGGGAAGGAGGAGGGCTTTATTACAGTGACTTATAATTGATTCAATACATTTTGATAGCAACGTGTGGGTGGCATAATTTGGAAACATGTTCTAATATATATTGTTGTTCTCTATCT
Source organism: Pseudotsuga menziesii (assembly GCA_001517045.1). Classification (NCBI taxonomy): domain Eukaryota; kingdom Viridiplantae; phylum Streptophyta; class Pinopsida; order Pinales; family Pinaceae; genus Pseudotsuga; species Pseudotsuga menziesii. The sequence continues at coordinate 6,216 of LPNX010257275.1, read as the reverse complement.
GCATACAAAGTACTAATTTCCTTTGCTGCAAACTTATTGTACTGGTTTTGATCCTGAAATAGTACTATGCCAATTTGATCTGACAAATGCATTAGAGATCTGATTTACAATTTGTGTTCTGCACTTGATTAACTGCCACATATCAGCACACAGTTAACTTATGATGAACTACACTTAATGTGGATGCCATTCCTCACTGTTAATACTTAATATCACTGATAACTACTGATGTTAATACCTTACATTGATGCTGGTATATACTATTACTTGCTGCTAGTAGTTGCTGATGATAAACAACCATTTGGACTTTTGAAATACACTGTAACAGTGACATAGTTATGATATTTGACTAAGTTACTGTGGTGTGGGACACTTACTGATTTTGTAAAGACTCTGGTCTATGCTATTGCTTTATCGTTAGTCTTTAACTCTATCTATAAGGTTTTGATACTGATTTATGCATGACTTTGCAGACTTTGATTATAGATCAAGTTATTTGTTAAGATCTGATTAAAAAGCTAACATACAGTAGCAAACCTTTGCGATTGGGCATCTAGATTCTATACTGGCACTGATCATTTACTACAGAATTGACATTTATTGATATTTGCCTTTATATTTACTTTAACTGTACTATCTGAACCCATTTTAAGGCACTGATCTTGATTATAGTATCGTAGAGAAACATATGATAACTTCAAACTTCAAACTTGAATTGCACTGGGGCACTGATTTTGTGAAAACCAAAGTGGCACTGATCTTGATAACTTGATGTTATGGATAATGGACCTATGTTTGAACTTTGACGAATTCACTAGTATATGATAATTGATTGAATCATTGATGGTTGATGAATGATGTTATAATATTATATGGTATTATGATTTATCATGTTATGGTTTATTTCATGTTTTTATGCTTTCCATGACTAATTCAACATTCTACAAGCATTTGTTGGCATATATGCATCAAAATATATAAAAATATATATTATATAAAAAATGCTTCCGAAACGTTTCCAAACCAGAAGCTTCTGAAAATTTCGCTTCCCTCTCCCAAGTAACCTTGGTTGAAAGGCAACAAGTGTTAAATGATTAGTTCAGAGAAACTATTAGTCAAGATGGTAAAGATTAGAGATATTCTCGATTATAACAACCATACCTAAACCTTTTAACATAGGTAGAAAGAAAGCCTCGAGAATATCCATAAAATTTGCTAGTTATGAAACATAAGCCCATCTTAAGCGAAAATAAGGGGCACTGAGCCTCATGTGGCGAAGAACACAGTTCATTCAACCCCCCAAAAGGAAATTACCAGAGCTTACCTTTCCTTGTGCTTTGTGTTCTGGAGTTGGGTGAGGAGGATGGAGGTGCAACCATCGACATACCTACCAAACTAAAAGACCCACTTACCTTGTGAGGAAAATGACCATTTAGGGCAAACGAAGAAGAGATCGATATGAACCTTAGGGTCGCATCCAACTTGCTAAGTATAAATGTATTAATGTCACAATTGCCAATAAATAACAACTGGAAAAGATGACCCGAATCCAACCTGGCAATGCAGTTAGAAAAGATTTTGCACAAGCTATAATTTGAGATGGTCTGCCCATGTAAACAACATTTGGAGATTCCGTTCAAGAGCTTATGACCTCTGCCTTATCAATTGGTGGGATTGAAGAATCCATCACATTTGTACCTTCCTACACTGGCCTCTAAACCTCGTCCCCTACTGGAGTAGATTCATGCCACGTGGGGGGTGCCTCCACTACTGTCCAATACAATTCATTCATCCAAACCTCATTTCCTATTAGTTGCTTGCATGTCACTTCCGTTGCCATAGTAGATGCTTGACTTAGTTGGGGAAGGAATTGTATCTTGATCCAACCTAGGTTGCCGCTCTACTTCAAGAGGACCATCCTTGTTAAGTTCCTCTTCCACTTTACACCTTGATTTTTTGGGATTTTTCTATTTTGTCTAAATAGCCCAGGAGGGTTTGGCAGGCTTGGTAATTAGTGCCCAAATAATTACAATAGGATTTTGATATCCCTAAAACCCTGTGGGATCTGTCTGCAAGGTCGATTCAGACTGTTCAGTGGGATGGAGGACAGATGATCTAACTCCTTTTGTAGGAAAGATATTGGCCAACAAAGGTTTCAACTTTCACACATGGGAAGATATGTGGGAAAAATATTGGCCAACAAAGGTTTCAACTTTTCACACATGGGAAGATATGTGGGAGAAAGTCTTGGGTAACTAGTTTTCTTGAAGAACCATCAATCGTTCTCAAAGACTACAGAAAACCCACAAATAAGCCTTCACAGCACTTTGTAAGACCATTCTAGTTGCTGTCTTGTTTAAAATGAATTTTGATGGGCAGGAACCTATTTGTAAATATTGGAAATGGTCCTATGGGAAGCCCTTTATCTGTACTGTACTAAGAAGTCTATTCTAATATCTGACCAAACTATCTACTTGTAGATCAACTTAGTAAAAAAGTGTGCGTGTCCATTCAAGAGAATGATGCTGTATGGCTTAAGAGGATCCAAGATATTTTGTAATTCTGCTTAGCTTTTAAGGCTACATAGCTTGAATGGATGGTGGTCAATAACATGTTAGTGGTGGAAGATAGGTTCCGCCATTTGAGCCTTATAGATGGTTGTTGCATGATGTGCCACAAGGAAGACGTTATTAAACATGTTCCGTGGGACTGTAAAGTTGCCCGAGACTTCTGGTAATGGGTTGTTTATGAGTTCATTGGAAAGAAGTTATCTTTGTAAATAGATGAATGGTTAACAGGCAGTTATAAGTGGTTGGGATGCTATATGATATACAACCATCTGTTATGTAAGAGGCAATATCATGCAAATTTTAACGGGGAGATGAATCTGTTTCATTTAGGTTAATCAACAGCTTTAAAATCAGATCTGGCAGTTCAGATTTCAGCTAGGATTGGCATTTGGAAAGGTACTCTTGAGTCTCTCTCAAAGAAGTAAATGTAGGCATTAACAAAAACTCAACGAGGGTCCCTAAAACAAATTTTTGTCAACATCGGCGAAAAAAGTGCAAAAATCAGCAAACCGCGGTAGACATTAAAGAAACAAAATTTATTCATTTTTTTTTCAAAATTTTAAACATATAAGCAGCAACAACATCAGATAAACACATTGGACATACATATGGAGAAAGCATTGATATATGTCCATTGTCATGTAGTCATGCCAAATATAAAATGATACATCAAAATTGATACTGAATCCTGAAACCTCATATTTGTCCAATCAAGGACTCAAAAGTGGATAACCAATACAAAATGACATGACATATATAAATGTATCTGAGGAAAACTAGCAGCTAGCTGTCTAATATCAATTCCATCTCCCCCTTTTACTGGAAAAGGTCATGGGCTGTTTGTCATGCCTGCCCCTAGCACTAGTAGAAGAAGGCCTTGACCCTGCATCCAATATCTGACGTTGACTGATGATGGAGGGCTATGCATTGATGGGTGTAGAAGGCGGTGGCGATGCTAGCACATCACCCTCCATGGTAACTCCGAATCGCTTGTCCTCCTCCTCCTCCTCCTCTTGCTCCTCATGCTGCCCCCTCTGGCTCTAACCATGTAGGTGACTCCTCCATGACAAGAGTCTCAATCTCCACCCTCCACTTAGACAACATATCAATATTGTGCAAGGAGATGACTTCCGCATTTGGTTCTCTCTATCTGTCTCATCTACAGGCAGAGATTGTAATGGACGTACACCAAGTCATTAAGATGTGTGAACTCCAATCTGTAAGAGTGTAATACAATTTTTTATGGGTCTGGAGGGTCAAAAATTAATAAATTATAATATTTTAGGGGATCATAGATTCATAAATTACATTAAATGCAATTTCTTTGTTGAAATTCTAACCTTTTGCGTTTTTTTGCATGTACCTTTTAAAAAACAATCCAATTCCGCTTACATCTAGAAGCGGTACAGGTTTGGCTTAGGATTTTGATGGAAAATGTCCGTAAATTTGGTGTTAGTGCACCATAGTTTCACCCCCAAGTAGCTACAACAAATAAGAATGAAAGATAACCAAATTACATTTCATTGCATTGGAAAATTGAAATAGGAAAGAAATAAATCATAATTCCACTTTCAAATAAAATTATAAAAGTTAAAAGTTAAAACACTCTAATAACTTACCTAGAATGAAATTGGCTCTATCATGAATAACATCCATAAAGCCAAATGCTCCAGGACCATCCTGATACACTTCTATCTTGCGATTGATTGCATTGCAAGTCTCATACTCAGGTACCATCCTCTGAATACAAGTGAGGAGCCCTTCCATCACCTCGCTGTCAAAATCAAAATTGCATTGGTAGGAAAATGCTGGGTTGAGGAAGAGTGTATTTGTATTTATTGCTGCATGAATGGGTCGATGAAGCATTTCGGTCCATCGACTATCAATCAAACCCCACAACAACATGTGCCTGTTGTGCCTAGGGGTACCATTGCCCACAATATAATTTTGGATGTTTTCTTTGGCCCTATCCATGTCCTCATACAAATAGTCAATTGTGGGCTTATCCCCATCAACAAATCTCAGAACCTTTACCAAAGGTTCACTCACCCTGCACATTTCCTCTACTCATTTCCAGAAGGAGTCAGTGTACACCTAAGTTGCCAGGAAACTTGTATACGGGGATGGGGACGCCACTTTTTGAAACAAGGGACTTGGGTACGTCAGGGGTATATATATAAAATAAAAAATTAAATCAATTTATTTTTTACTAGTATTCAATTTCAATAATTAACAAGTACAATTAACATGCACATTGCTTCAAAGTTCATAAATCATTGATATAAAGTGGGAATTACATATGAACCTTCAGTATAAACATAACTCTAGTTGATGGAGCTTTTGGTTTTTCAAACTTAGAAATATGCACATGCATAGAAACGTTTGCACAAACATCAACAAAGTAGGTTTTCTATCATTCATGAAGGACAATGAATACTATCTGTGCAACAACATTGGAACAACTTGCACAAAGGATCAATAATTAACACAAACTATGCCAATAAAAATCCAATGACAAAATCCGGAGTCATAAAAGAATAAGGCAATCTTCTAGAAGAAATAGTCTAAGAATAGATACCAACCCCTCTAAGCTAGATAGTACCATGTCATTAACTTAAAAGCACAAAACGTTTAAGTCTAAGACAACCTAAGCCTGTCTTGCCTCTCCTCTTCCTGTATCATCTCCTTTGTGCAACATGCTCTCCTCTCGTCGGATCCAACAAAAGTCAAGACTCAACTCTGCGTTGGGAGAGGTGGATAGGCTCGCGGGGTCTTAAGAGGGTAGGGGGAACCATGCCTACCACGTCCCTCTTCATAAAGATAATTTTTTAATAATTTTCACATACTGGAGTTTCCCTGAAGTCCCCAAAATTGGGGGACGAAGTCCCCAAAATGAGCAAAGTTTCCGTGTTTTTGGGCTAGAAGTACTCAATACTTGGGGACTTCGGCAGGGACTTCAGGGGACGTCGATGAAGTACCCAACCCAGTTTCTGGGACTTGGGGACGGTTTCTGGGACGGGGACGGGTACCCATGCAACATAGGTGTACACCAACTTAGCAATGGTTTTCTCCCATCCTCTCTCTTGTTGCATGCACAATCACGCCACTCATCACAAACAAACATTTGCTTCAAGTCAAACTGACATTGAAGCAAAGACTGAAGAGTAATGAAGGTGGTGGAAAAAAGTGTGATTGTAGGACACTTCAACTTCCTGTTTTTGGTGTGCCTCCTCATGAGGCTGAGAACAAAAGCATGGTTGTATATGAATTTGTTGAAGAGAATTTTCCCCATATCCTCTAGCATCAAATCAATATAATGAGCAAGACATGGAGTCTAAAACAAAGTGGGGTGCCTCACCATAAGCATCCTACCTTTAGCCACGTAATCAGCTAAATTATCTATAATAATTTGCACAACATTGTGCACCTCGATATCCTGGATGACTCCTTCCATCAACTCACATAAGAGTGCTACATCTTTTGCATATGTTGATGCATCTACTGATTTAATAAACATGGTACCTCTAGGACAATGTACCAAGAAGTTGATGTTGAAATCAGCATCAGTAGGCATTCTCCAAGGTCTGAGGTCATAAGTGACCACCCTGAAGCTAGCCAGGGAGACTTGGAGATTAACCAGTTCTGT
>LPNX010257251.1:0-24865 GCA_001517045.1 Pseudotsuga menziesii | reverse complement strand
AAACCATTTATGATACATTCATCAGTCTAAAAGAAACAAGGAAACTGCAAAATGAAAATTTAATAGCAGTTTCTACTGATGGTGCTTCATCTATGCTAGGAAGTGAAAATAGATTTGTCACGTTTTTAAAGAATGATTTGCTAAATTTGATTGGTACTCATTACATTTCACATCGCAAGGCACTTGCAGCATCAAATGCTTCAAAAAAGATACCGTAATTCTTGTTTGTTGAAAAACTAGCAAATAAGGTGTACTCGTGGATTGGAAATTCAGCAAAGAGAAATAATGAACTCATTTCTTTACTAGAAGTAATGGAATTGGAATCCCTGCAAGTTTTTCAAATCCATGGGATTCGATGGTTATCTAGGGGACAGGTAGTTGAAAGGCTCGTTACATTGATGCTTGTGATTTTGAGCATGTGGAAAAAAGAAAGAAAAAATTCATGGTATCACAAGGCAATGATTTTATCATTTCAATTATGTCTAAATATGCTTGCTGATGTTTTGATAGAATTGAATAAACTAAACAAAAAATTCCAAGAAGATAATATAGATGTCACCACACTTGGAATAACTAATGACCATACATTAAATACTCTTAAGAGGTATTTTTGTAGGCCATATTCTTTTGCAGATGGTGCAATTTATCTTAGTAAATTCTTAGAAGACTCTAGAGATGGATTCCTTGAAAATGTTGACAAAGAGGGGATTACACACAGACATGATTTGTTGTATATTCCAATACTAGATGAGCACATGTCACAACTGATGGCAACACATATTGATGGCTCCCTTGATAATTGCATACAACTTACAATGAATTGTGTCCAAGTATTGATAGAGAGCTTCAATTCAAGATTCCCAGATCTTCATTTATTTAATTCAGCAAGGTTGTTTAGCCCTTGCCACTATCCATCAGATTTATATGTGAGAGAAACTAATGCAAAACAATGGCTTGAAATATTGTTTTCGCATTTGCATCACAGACTATGCAATGAAGGAGATAATGTACCATTTTTTGACATTTTATCATGCAAAATAGAATTGTATGAATTTATTGATGTTCTTCATTTAAATGGAGAAAGATTCCCTATGAAAGATGCATGGAAGGTATTTTCTCAAATAAAATATTGGCACTCTAGGTATCCAAATATGTTAAAATTATGGCAAGCAATCCTTGTCATTATGGCAAGCACTATTGCATGTGAACAAGGGTTTTTAAAACAAAATGTAATCAAAGATATAAGGAGAACAAGGTTGTCAATTAACACGATTGATGCATTAATGCATGTTTCATTAACGGGGCCTGACATATCAGAGTTGGACTGGCAACATGTTTATGAGATTTTGTGGAGTTCAAAAGATTGGAGAAATTAACTTGGGCACTTGATGCACTCCTGGACATGTATTGCAACAGTTTTGATGAGTAAGTCTTACGTAAGAAGACTGCTATTTAATTTTTGTCTTGTTTCCTCCTTATCAACAGTAATCTACAGTAAGATAGGAAATGTTTTGGAGCTACAATAGGCTCTTTTCAACAGTACCTGAACTATATGCTACAACAGTGAGGGGGATCCTATAGCAGCCTTACAACATTGACTTTCAGTTATAAGCAAAAGGACAATAGACCAAAGTCGGAGTAACATTAATTTTGGTTATGGCAATGTCTTATCCTTAGCCATATCTATTGATAAAAAGAAGAATGAAACCCTTAATACATCTACACATACACATTATAGAATGCATGTATAGTGAAAGGGTAGTTTTCCTTGCCATACTATAGTTACCAGGCAATACCCAAAGGTCACCCTTTCACCAACTAGTGATCCATGTTTTCTCTATAAGTGGTTATCACTTTTGTGAATATTCCAGGTCTAAAATAAATTATATCAGGCCTTATTTTCCCAAATATTATTGTGGTGAATGTATTCTAAATCTACAGTACTTTCAGTATATATATGGAGGATCTTGCTCTTGAGGTTTCTAAAATTGGTAAGCATTGTTTAAGTTCTTTATTCCAGACAAACTGTCTGAAGAAAATACACATTATAGAATGTTTGTATAGTGAAAGGGTGTTTCAAAGTTTTTCCTTCCCATACTATAGTTACCAGCTAATACCAAGTGTTTACTCTTTCACCAACTAGTGATCCATGTATTCTGTGTAAGCGGTTATCATTTTTGTGAAGATTCTAGCTGTGAGATAAATTATATCAGACCTTATTTTTCCAAATATTATTGTGGTGAATGGATTTTAAATCAGCAGTACTTTAATTATATATATGATGTATCTTTCTCTTGAGGTTTGTGAAATTGGTAAACATTGATGAAGTTATTTGTTCCAATTTGAAGAAAATACACATTATAGGAGTTTTGTACAGTGAAAGTGTGTTTTTTGATATATTTCTATCTCAGAACTTAGGAACACTATCCACAAGTTCTCGATCAAGGAACTTGTACCTGTGCAAGGTCTGCAAATGATCTGGGTTGCTAGTATATCTGAAATATTTGGTTTGGATTTTCTTTCTCACCTTAGTAACGGAATGGCATTATTTTCCTAAATCCCACTCCAAATAAACTAGATCAGAAGCTTTTTTGTCTTTTGAATCCCAATAGGGATGTAGACAATCAAGTGCCAATACATGTTAAAGATAGTGCACAGGTACAAGTTCATGGGCGGAAGTTATGAGATAGAAATATATTGAAAAACACCCTTTCACTATACAAACCTCCTATAGTGTGTATTTGAGAAGTCAGGATACATGTTTTCATGACTTCTCCTTATACAGTGATGATAAAAATATATGGAGCACACATGAGCATATACCTTGAGAGAGAAAAGATTAATGTCCTTGGTCTTGTTGGTCATGTGGGTAAAAGGCGTTGTTTCCCCACCTTTATTGTACACCTTGGTCTTATGGGTATGGAGGTTGATTTTCCACCTTGTTGTGACACTTAGTTGACTTATGGTCCTTTTGGCTGTAGCACCCTTGTTGTATGTGGTACCATCACCACTTTCAGTATGATGACTTAAAATTATTATTTTTATCTTATATTACCACTTAACTATTAGTGTACCCTATCCTAAGTCAACCTAACATTATTTTATGTTATGTTTGGAAACAACTGTAATGTCTCCGACCCTCTGACCTACGAAGAGGATGCTACCATGGCGTTAACCATCTAGGCTACCAGCCCCATGAACATGTGCATTCATTCAACTGTTGAAATGCTGAAATAAAATGCTTTAAACTAGACATGCATACATGATCATTTATAATAAATAGCGGAAGCCAACATACGTTCAAACAAGCATTCAACATGTTCATCACATTCATTAACAGGAAATATGATTGCAAGAGTAAAATGGACAAGATTACTTACCTTATAAAGAACTTGTTCCGCAACCAGCTACATCGCTGCAATGTTCCACCCAATCATAGGCCAGCGTGCTCCTTAATCTCTCAGCAACGCCGCCACCCCTGAGTTGGGCATGATTCTCCAAGGAATAAGGAACGAGAAATCTTACACATAGCCAAGGATACATAAAGCACAGCCAAACCAACACAGTTGGGTTTATCAGGCCATCAACAAGACAACCAAGCCAACATGGTCAGGTTTATCAGGCCATTGAGGAGTTGGGGAAGGATGAATGCTAATATGGTGAGCCCATCACAAGGCTAGGAACACCTACACCAAAAATATCCTGACTTCTAAGACACCCACACACACCCAACACAAGGAATCAGTCCCTTCTCTGCTACACAGTCCCTCAGGCCCTGCATTCCCTTCCAGTGCTATTCAGGGGTTGTGGAGAAGAAATCCAACCCTCTAGCTCTGTTTGTGTGGCTTCCAAACACACCAGGTTTATCAAGCAAACCAAGCCCTCATCCCTGCTCCCAACACAGTCTGAAGACCAACCATTGCACGCATGCAACTAATTGGCTGTCACAACTTAAATAGGGAAAATGAATCCAGAGTCATTCTTGGCCCTATCGTGGCCAAAACGAATCCCAAGCGAGTTACACAGTCCCAAAATGTATCATTCAACACAACTCACAACAGGGGGAAACAACAGTCCGTCCTGGACAACAAAGTCACCGAGAAAACTTACCTATACCACGTTGGGGAGGAAAATACAGTCTCCCAACCTGTGCATGAGAGAAACTTGCACCAGACCCCAAAATACAAATCGAAACACACTCAACTCCTCTAAGTGAAAATGTGAACGACAGTAGAGGCAGCTCCTCCCTCCGACTGCATGAGGCCCAATCGGTAAGAAGCCTGTACGTGAGGAAAATGAACAGGCAATGGAGAGAATGCACAATATTTGGAAGTGTGTGAGTGTTTTAGCACCATCATGGAGAGAATGCAGTGTCCACTGGAGTGATGACGGTGGTTTTCTTGCCATCATGAGGTCAACCACGCTGGTGGAGTGTGCGTGTGGGCAAGTACTGATAGTCCTGCCACACTCCACTTATAGCCATAACTACCCCAACTACCAGCAACTTTTTTTTTAATAGTAGTGGTTGGATAAAACAAGGGAAGGTGACACATGGCTTTTCCCCCCATTAGCCAAGGTTTGGCATCCCCCACCCTTATCCTTGTGAAAATCATGCCCCTTCTCAATTTAGTTGTTGTGAATGTAGCTGTTTGGGTTCATTTTAATTAAAGATGCATATTTACATGATGACAAACTTATTATATGCCGCATGCCCCGATATACCATCGGTGAAAATTTCAACCCAAAACATAGCATAACCAATCAATGGTGTGGCCTTGGCCTTTAGCTCCACACCATGATTATTTATAATATATATATCATATAAATATAATGCAACGAGGTCAAAACAAGTGTGTTACATTCCCCTCCCCCTTCAATAGCACTATTCTCATTGCTTTACAACATTTGAACAAAATGCTACACTGGTATCACCTCAGTGTTCCACGGAATTGAACAAAAATGGATGTGCCAATCGCATGGAATCCTCTAGCTCCCATGTAGCCTCTTCAGGTCCGTAGTCGTCCCATTGCACCTTTACCTGCCCTATGGCCCAGTTCCGGAGCATTGTGACCTTCGTGTCGACGATGCGCATTGGCTCGATTCGGAACTCTCCCTCGAGTTCCACCTGAATCACATCCCAATTTATCACATGGTTAGGATCATGTAAATATCTCTTAAGCAAAGAAACATGAAAAACATTATGAGCCCTAGTGCTAGCAGGCAATGCAAGTCTATATGCAACTGGCCCTATTCTTTCAAGCACTTCAAACGTCCCATAGTATCTAGGTGATAGCTTGGCACAACTTCCAAGCTTCAAGGAACTCTTCTTTTCCCTCACTCGGAGGTAAACATGATTCCCAACACTGAACTCTTTGTTCACCCTATGCTTATCTGCATAGCTTTTCTGCCTATCCTGTGATGCTTTCAGATTCTTCCTAATCTTTACAACCTCTTACTCCATTTCCTTGAGCAATTATGGCCCAAGAACAATACTATTCACTGGATTATCCCAAGTCACAGGTGCCCTACACCTTCTTCCATACAAAGCTTCATACAAACTCATCCCCAATGATTCCTGTTGTCCATTGTTGTAAACAAACTCTACCAAGTGCAAGTAATCTTCCCACTTGGTTGGTTTGTCCATCATGTACATGCGAAGCATGTCTTCAAGCACCTGATTAACTCTCTCTATATTCCCATCTATCTGAGGATGGTATGTAGTGCTCAAGTTTAGCTTTGTACCCAAATCTACAAACAACCCCTTCCAAAATTTGGAAGTGAACTTGACATCTCTGTTAGAGACTATTGCCTTTGGCAATCCATGCAATTTGAAAATCTCCTCCATGAAGATCTTTGCAATGTCATCCATCTTATGCGTAGACTTAACTGGTATAAAATGCTCTGCCTTTGTCAACTTGTCCACCACAACCATGATGGAATCATGTTGTCTCCAAGTCATTGGCAATTCTGTAATAAAATCCATGGAAATAACTTCCCATTTCCATTTTGAAACTAGCAAAGGCTACAACAAGCCTGTTGGATGTTAATGCTCAACCTTTACCTGTTGACATTTCATACAACTTGAAATGTATTCATCCATGTCCTTTTTCATTCCTGGAAAAAAGTACTTATTTCTAGCTGTAGCAATTGTCTTCTGATATCCCGGGTGACCAGAATACGGAGCTTGATGGATTTCATCCATAACAACTCTCCTCAAATATGCTACATCTGGAATATAAATTCTACCTTTATAAGCAAGAAGTCCATCTTCTTCCAATTTATATCCTTCATACCTCTTCTCAAGACTTTGCTGATGCAATTTGTCTCTTACCTGCTCATACAATTCATCTCCAGCAGCATGACTAACAACCTGCTGCCTCAAATAGGATTGGAAAATACTAAGAGATGCCACATGCATTTCCTACACCTTCCTACTGAGTGCATCAGCTATTTTGTTCTCCTTTCCCTTTATGTGTTTGATTTCAAAATCAAATTCACATAAAAAATCCAGCCATCTTGCATGCCTAGCATTTAGAGTAGGCTGATCAAATAGATACTTTAGACCAGAATGGTCTGTTCTGAGCTCAAATCTTCTACCCATCAAGTAATGTCTCCACAACTTGAGGGTATGTACTATGGCTGCAAGCTCTAGATCATGAGTGGCATAGTTATTCTCATGCTCCTTCAACTTTCTTGACTCATAGCATATTACGTGGTTGTCTTGCATAAGGACTCCTCCAAGCCCTTATCTGCATGCATCAGTACATACCACAAAATCTTTTTCTAGATCTGCAACCTTCAATACCGGTGCACTGGTGAGAAGATCCTTCAACCTATGGAAACTTTCTTCACACCTCGATGTCCATTCGAAATTCATCCCCTTCCTTTGTAAGGAAGTGATGGCATGTGCAACTTTGGAAAATCCCTCAATGAATCTCCTGTAGTATCCTGTAATTCCCAGAAAAGATCTTAAATCTGTCACATTTCTTGGAGCAGGCCAATTCATAATGGCTTCAATATTTTTAGGGTCCACAGATATACCCTCCTCTAAGATAATGTGACACAAATACTAAATTCTATCTCTATAGAAGTCACACTTGCTCAGTTCTACATACAGCTGATGCTCCCTGAGCAATTGCAATGTCAACCTCAAATTCTCTTCATGCTCTTCCTCATTCTTAGATAAACAAGAATGTCACCAATGAAAACAAGAACAAACTTGTCCAAATCCATGCTAAAGACACTATTCATAAGGCACATAAATGTAGCTGGTGCATTTGTGAGGCCAAATGGTACCACTACAAACTCATAATGCCCATACCTTGTCCTGAAGCCTGTCTTATGAATTTCTTCATCCTTGATTCTCACTTGATGGTAACCAGACCTCAAGTCAATCTTGGAAAATACCTTTGCTCCTCTCATTTGATCAAAGAGGTCATCAATCCTAGGCAAAGGATATTTATTCTTCATAGTAACCTTGTTCAACTGTCTGTAATCAATACATAACCTGAGTGTACCATCTTTCTTCTTTACAAAAAGAACTGGTGCTCCCCAAGGAGACACACTCAGTGGAATATACCTCTTTTCCAACAATTCTTGTAGTTGCATCTTTAATTCTAGCATCTCCAGTGTACTTGTCCTATATGATGCCTTGGATACTGGTGCTACTCCTGGCACAAGTTCAATTGTGAAATCAATGTCCCTCTTTGGAGGAAGCCCTGGAATCTCATCAGGAAACACATCCCTGAATTCCTGTAACACCTGATAGTCCTCCAACCTAGGAGTTTCATCTCCTGATTTCTCCAAAATATGAGCTGCATACAACTAGAAACCCTTCCTACAGAACTTCTTTAACTGCATTGCTAAAACCTACAGCACTGAAATCACCTTTGGAATGCCTTTCACAACTACTAGGCTCCCTTCTTCATTCATGAATTCAAAAGTCTTATTGTAACAGTCAAGATTCACCCTATGAGCTTCTAACCAATCCATTCCAATGAGAACATCATAGGAACCAAGTAGTAGAACATTCAGATCTACACATGTGACCAATCCATTCATGACCAATGGACATTTCTTTAACACTTCACTGACCTTTCTCTTAGATCCTGTGGCTAGTTGAACTAACCAAGACTTCCTATGCTTTACTTTCTTAAAAGCACAAATCTCCACTACTCTTGGAGTAATGTAATTGTGAGTAGATCTAGGGTCAATCAAAATAGAAATAGATTTCTCAACAATCTTACCTACTACTTCAACCATGGTTGATTGGTGATCTACCTGGCGGTCCTCCAATGCTACATAAATCCTAGGGATTTCCCTTTCTACTTGAACCATTGTTTCTGCTTCTTGAACATTATAAGTCGTCCTTGCAGTCTCATTCTTGAGTGGACAATTTATGCGCATGTGGGGTCCTCCACATTTCCAACATTGAAGTGGACCTCTATTCTATTGTGGATCCTTAGGCTTTTCTCATGTCATTCCGACTGGCTTACTTGTAGCTTGGGATGGCTGCTTCTATTGATTCCTGAAGTTAGAAGGTTTAAAACCTTTCTTTCTTTGGTCAAACTTCTCATTCTTCTTGTCCTTCCATGCCTTATGGTAATCATATTTACCTTTACTTTGCTCATAGAAATACTTAGCCTTCCTTATTGCTTCCTCAAGAGTTCTAGGTTCATAAAACTCAATTCTATCTTTGTAAGAATCAGGTAATCCACTCAGAAAACGTTGGACCTTCACTTTTTCATCTCTGATTTACCGGACATACCTCAAGAGCTCCAAAAACTTATTTGCATACTCTTCCATGGTTCGCTATCCCAATCTCAGCTAATGGAACTCCTTAATCTTGTCATCATAATACCTGTCAAAGAGGTATTTCTGCTTAAAATACTTCTTGAACTATTTCCACTTAAGTTTTCTTTCACAGATCCTCTTTACGTGCTTGAATTGTTCCCACCAAATGGATGCCCTTCCATTCAAATTGAATATGGAAACTCTTGCCTTCATGTTTCCTGAATAATCATGCACTCGAAAGTACTTCCTTATCCCAAGAAGCCAAGCTTGAACCTCTTGTCTAATCTTTACCTCACCATCAAATGTAGGAGGTTTAGCTTTCCTAAATTCATCCTGAGAGCGATCCCTATGGTGCCTCTTTATTTTTATTTTGTTAGAAGAAGAACTTGAATCCCCACTGGATTCTTCAAAATTAGATGATCCACTAGAAGTCCCTCTCCTTCTCCTAGTACTGCTCTTACTGCCTTCTGGTCTTGTTGTACCTCGTCCAGAGTCTATCTTTCTTTGCAAGTTTGTCAAACTCTGCAACATAGCAGCATTCAACTGATGCTGCTCTTCCTGGGATTTAATCAAGCTTCTCATGGTGGCTGCAACATCTAATGCTGTCTCTTGGAATCTCCTTCCATTAGACTCTATGTCATCATTTTCGTTATGGACATTTTCTCCTATGGCATCTCGGGCACACTTGTAAGAATCCCGAGCATCATATCCGTCATGGGTTCTCATAACTGAACCACCACTTACTTATCAAACTGCACTACCTGGAATGATACTCTTGAAGGTGACTATGATTCTACAAATGTGTTAGTAACATAAGTGTTAGATGCATAACATTGATATAAACCAGCATTACTTACCCTCTCCTAGAAAAATTATAAAATTACAAGTTTTTCACAAACATAGAATTTTCTTCATCAAAGAACGTCTATCTAAGGGGGACAATAGGGGTGAAGGGGGATTTCCCCTTTGTGTCTTCCCTACGCCACTGCAGGGCGGGTTGAGGGCAACGGCCTCATTTTTTTTTGTTTGTAAATCTATGATTTTCATGCAATTTGGTGCATCAGATCACTGCGACTTTCTCCTTTTCAGCCCTGAAAATCAGCTGAAAATTCCCGTGAAAAAAAAATCGAAATTTGCTGGGAAATCGCATGGAAAGCTCAAAATTTCCTTGTACAGGATCGAGTCTCATCCCAACTAACATTTCGACATTTCGGTAGTCCAAACAACTAAATTCCTCCGCTGTTCATTGGTGGTCGGGTGCACTATTCATCGGGAGGATAGATCACTAAACAACCACAATGGTGGGTAGTGATCACACTGTGGGTTCCGTGGACCATAACTCATTGGATATTAGAAGCTCTATCCACTAACCATCGCCGATGGCTGACGACTCCAGGACTTAGAGAAATCTTGAAATTTTCCCTTTAGTCTTCCTTTTCATCACTTGATCGGCTCAATTCCTTTATTTTCGTCGACGAAATAGTTCCATCAACAGCCGCAACAATGACCCACCATCTTCGTTCTTCTCCCAATGGATGGCCCAATATCCTGTGGCATAACCTGATCGGTATCAGTAGTCTCTTCTCATCGGAAGTCTAGTGCTCTAGGCTTCCAAAATGGCAGTGCACGAACCACTATCTTTTCCTGATAGTCGATGGTTTCAGGCCTTAGAAAATTTTTTAAACTTTTAAACTTTCTTTGTTTACAACGTCGACGGTTGGAGGCCTTACCCATCGGATGCGTAGTTGTCTAGCCATCCTCAACGACGAGCGCTCAATCAACTTTTTCTGTCGACAGACATCGAACACTTAAACCAAATTTTGAAACTTTCCTACTATGCTCCGTTGGTTATGCTTCTGCCTAGCCTTCCACTACATCTGAAATCCTTCCCGTGAAGTGTTCCGATGAACTGACAGTTCAAACACTTAGACAAATTTGTGGAAGTTTTCTGTCATCAACCTCTGATCTCTGCTGGGTAGAAAGAAATCCTGCTTCTGTCACTGCATCTTCATGGTCCATTCAGGCCCATGTTGCAACATGAGCTCTGATACCACATTGTAACGTCCCCGACCCTACGATCGGTGAAGAGGATGCTATCATGGCGTTAACCATCTGGGCTACTAGCCCCATGAACATGTTCATTCATTCAACTGCTGAAATGCTAAAATAAAATGCTTTGAACTAGACATGCATACATGATCATTTATAATACATAACGGAAGCCAACATACGTTCAAACAAGCATTCAACATGTTCATCACATTCATTAACAGAAAATATGATTGCAGAAGTAAAATGGACAAGATTACTTATCTTATGAAGAACTCGTTCCGCAACCAGCTACGTCACTGCAACGTTCCACCCAACCATAGACTAGTGTGCTCCTTAATCTCTCAGCAACGTAAAAACCCCCGAGTTGGGAATGATTCTCCAAAAAATAAGGAACAAGCAAGCTTACACATAGCCAAGGATACATAAAGCACAGCCAAGCCAACACAGCTGGGTTTATCAGGCCATCAACAAGACAACCAAGCCAACATGGTCAGGTTTATTAGGCCATCGAGGAGTTGGGAAAGGCCAAATGCTAAGCTGGTGAGCCCATCACAGGGATAGGAACACCTACACCAAAACTAGCCTGACTTCTAAGACACCCACACACACCCAACACAATGAATCAGTCCCTTCTCTGCTACACAGTCCCTCAGGCCCTGCCTCCCCTTCCAGTGCTATTCAGGGGTTGTGGAGAAGAAATCCAGCCCTCTAGCTCTATTTTTGTGGCTTCCAAACACACCAAGTTTATCAAGCAAACCAAGCCCTCATCCCTGCTCCCAACACAGTCCGAAGAACAACCATTACACGCATGCAACTAATCAGCTGTCACAGTTTAAACAGGGAAAACAAATCCTAATTCGTTCTTGGCCCTATCGTGGCCAAAACGACTCCCAATTGAGTTACACAGTTCCAAAGCGTATCAGATAACAAAACTCACAACAGTGGGAAACAACAGTCTGTCCTGGACAACAAAGTCACCAGGAAAACTTACCTACACCATGCTGGGGAGGAAAATACAGTCTCCCAGCCTGTGCATGAGAGAAACTTGCACCAGACCCCAAAATATAGATCGGAACACACTCAACTCCTCTAAGTGAAAATGCGAACGAGAGTGGAGGCGGCTCCTCCCTTCAGCTGCGTGAGGCCCAATTGGTAAGAATCCTATGCGTGAGGAAAATGAACAGGCAATGGAGACGATGCACAATAGTCAGAAGTGCGTGAGTGTTTTCATACTGTCATGGAGAGAATGCAGTGTCCACTGGAGTGATGGAAGTGGTTTCCTTTCCATCATGAGGTTAACCATGCTGTTGGAGTGTGCGTGTGGGAAAGTACTGACAGTCCTTCCACACTCCACTCCCAGCCATAACCATGGATAATTTTAGGGGCGAATTTTAGCCCAGTGGGCTATTTTTCCATGTTTTTCTCCCAAAAAACATCCGCCATTTTGCATTTTTTGAAGCCCTGTTTCGCCCAATTTTGATGGGGTAAAATTTTTTCACCCTAAAAATCGCCAAATTACTATATAAACGATATAAAATCCTTGGATATTAAAATATTTTTTGAAAAATATCGCCAATCATTTTATAGTTGGCATTTTAAGAATTGGTAATATTCGCCAACATTTATACACTTTTAAATAAGTATGGTTCCTTAAAATCATCCTTGGCCATAACTGCCCCAACTACCAGCAGGATTTTTTTTTAATGGTAGTGGTTGGATAAAACAAGGCAAGGTGACACATGGATTTTTCCCCCATTGGCCAAGGTTTGACATCCCCCACCCTTATTGTTGTGAAAATCATGCCCGTTCTCAATTTACTTGCCACGAATGTAGCTGGTTGGATTCATTTTAATTAAAGATGCATATTTACATGATGATAGACTTAATATATGCCACATGCCCCGATATACCACCGGTGACTATTTCAACCTGATACATAGCATAACCAATCAATGGTGGGGCCTTGGCCTTTAACTCCACACCATGATTATTTATAATATATACATCATATACATCTAATGCAACGGGGTAAAAAACGGGGTGTTACAACAACCCTAAAAGACATGGGTTAGTGGATTAAAATTTCTAGAAGGCTTGTTAACATTATAAATTCAAGTCTTGAATTTCATTTTAGAGAGTGTGTTGACAAGAGAAATCTGAAGATATGATCTTTCACTTGTCTATAGTTTGATGCTACTAATATATTGACATATAGGGTTTTGTTGCTATCTGTGAGATGCCGCCACCTCTCCTCTTAGCCTGCTAGTGTTTTTGTCTTCCAGTTCAAGTTATTGTTGTTATGAATAAGTTGTGTCAATATTCTCAGCTTGTTAAGGGTTTCCTTCACATGTGTTGATCTTCCTTGATATGGGAATAATCTTTTGTAGGATGCTAATTCTGATGGAATCCCCTTAGGGTTGGGTTGTGGCTTATCTAAACCCCTTAGTTTTGAACCGTGATTGAGTTGCTAGTTAGGCCATGACTGTGTGGAACCCTTCTTGAGCTGGGCCATGATTGGGCAAGACCCTTCTTAGGTAGGTGATGACTATTTGACCTTACCTTAACTGAACCATGGACTGTCAATGCTTTCTCTAGAAGGTCGTGCCTATTGATGAATTTGTTTAGTCCTCTTTGATAGGTCATAACATTTTTGTGACTTCCTAGATTGGGTCATGATCACTGTTGGATGCCTAGACTTAGGATGTGACCCTTATGTTGTTTATTAGAGCAGCTAATGACCCTTTGTACTTAAGGTTGTTCAGACTTTATCTATGAATCTTGGATTCTTCCTGTGCTGGGCTATCACCTTGTGTGTTCTCAGAATTGTGATTCTTATGGGTTGTTAGGAATCTGACTTGAGCTTGTTGGGTTTCTAAGATCTGAGTTGTGACTTGCATTAATCTTCTTGAACTAGTGGTGATCCTCTTGGTTCCTAACTATGTTTGGGGCTGGGTATCATTGTTGGGGTTTTCACACTTGTTGACTGCGACTGTATGTGCCTGACCTTATTCCTAACCTTTTCTCTCTCAAGGTATGTCAACTTTTTCATTGTTGATCTTGTCCTTTTAGTGACAAGATTTGATCCTAAAAGTATCTGAGTATAAGACTGATTCAAAGCAGATATGAACCAAACTTGTTATTTATTGGTTGTTGGTCATTAGTTTTTTTTTGTACTATATTATTGTTTATGTTCTTTACATTTCCTTTGATGAAGTCTATCTCAAGGACCGAATTTAACACAATGACCATTGGAGTGTTAAAGTTGAAAGAGATGAAATTTTTTTTTTCTAAATTTAGCTTGCCTTGCTACAGTTGTACCAATTTTGGGGCTAAGTATCACTGTTGGGGTTTTCACACTTGGTGACTGATTCATATTGACTAAGCTACTGTATGTGGGGCTGAGTATCACTGTTGTTGTTTTCACACTTTGTGACTGAGCCATATTGACTACTATTGTATGTGCCTAACCTTATTCCTAACTTTTTCTCTCTCAAATGTATGTCAATGGTTTCATTGTTGATCTTGTCCTTTTAGTGACAAAATTTGATCCTAAATGTATTTGAGTATAAGGCAGATTCAAACCAGATATGAACCGACATTGTTATTTATTACTTGTTGGTCATTAGTTTCATTTTTGTACTATATTATTGTTTATGTTCTCTACATTGCATTTGATGAAGTGTATCTCAAGGACCAACTTTAACACAATGACCATTGGAGTGTTAAAGTTGTAATAGATGAAAGTTATGTTTTAGAAATTTATTTTTCACTGTTATACTTTTACTTCTGAGTACCTTATCTGCAATTTTTGCATAAGTTAGTTAAATTGTTAAAACACCCTAAAATTTTAACAATACACTTGGGTGGCTTGTTAGCATTCAAATTCACCTTAAAAAAAAAACATTTAACCTTTGTCAATCTTGTGTCAAACATCACTAGCCTGTCATCCTATGCATCAACTTCTGTAAATTTCCTAGCTCCTTCAAATCAATGAATGTTTGGGTCCTAATGAATGAATGTTTGGGTCCTTCACTGAGGCAATATGCTTATACTCCTTTGCTTTCAAACCTCATTATCTCCTTGTTTTGTAGAAGATTAAATAAATGAAAAGTTATTGTTATAAAATTATTTTATTAATTATAAAATGATTTTATATTCAATAATAATTTTTAATTTATTTTAAAAGGATAAATGTTTACTATTAAAATTGGCCTCTTATTCATTTTTAGCTCCATGCCAACTCATTTTCTTCCCACCTAACATGTAAGTGGGAATACTTTTCATGTTAACCTTATAATTTTCATTAAAATATGGTTCGCTTGTCAAGCATCGAACCTTATTTGTTCATGCATGGGAAGTTCTCTCACAAGAATCAATGTAAATGCTTGCTCACTATCAAGCTTTATGCACTATGAGTTGGAAGGAAATAATTGCACTTGGGTATATAAAACTGTAAAAGATATCTTATTTTGTTGCATGTGGGATTGCTCCCTAAATGTATAATAAACAGGCTGAGAGTTCAAATTGTCCAAGATAGTGCCTTCACATTATGAGTCTGAGTGAGCAAGTGCCAAGATGATTTCTTCAGTTTTCTCAAATGTATTTTAAAGTGTCATGACAAAGATGAGAGTCAAACATTCATCAAAAGACTCAGCTCCAGTGTTCTAGCATTTATGAAATTTATATATTTCGATGGAGCATCTAGCACTAAGGTTACAAAGTCTTTTGTATTTATTTTTCTATATTGTGAAGGATGGACAGAATGTAAAATAATTATCATTTTCCAAGATGGATAGCTTCATCATATATATATTAACTTTGTTTGTCCATTGTGTCATGAAGAGGAATAATATCAATTCCAGGTTGAAGAGCAAGCTTGTTAATAAAGCTAATAGTTGAATCATTGCACAAAACATTGATATGCGGTTTATAGGATAGTTGGCAACAAAATTTGGAGTTGCTGATTCTACATGTGGCAGCTAAAGGAATCCAAGGAAAATAATGATCCATTGTTCCAGCCTCAAGGCAGAGCACTGGATTTTGAGCTAAATTTAGGTGTTGTAAGCATTGAATGGGATGTTGGAAAAGTATTTGGTTTCAAAGCAATCCTGAATGTAAAGGCATCCTAAATGTAAAGGGAGAGGATCAACATTTATTCGAAGGAAGGTAGCAGTTGAGAATTTAAGGGTGCAGATCCTATGTTTTATGTAACAAACTGATATGCTTTGTCAAAGAGATGGTAGGTCATCTAAAGATAGGTACCTTTTTCCATATCTAAAGGAACAAAGTTGGCACAAAGGTATCGTCTAAGTGTCAATATTATATTCAAATGGAATTGAACAATCCCAAGTTTAAAGATATTCAATTGATGAAGATACAAAAAAAAAACACACATGGCAGACAGAGATTCGTTTTGGCACATTCTTCTGGTGGAATGGTTTTGTTGGCATATAGTCATCATCCTTCAAAAATTTTCAACTAATCCAGAGATCACGAAGAGATTAAGAGTACCATTTGGTCAAAGGGTTGCCAGTGGCCACTAGTATAGATTTTTGAATGAATTTCAAATCTCAGGCTCATACTCATGAGATTTGGGATTAATTTTATTGCTTCTATGTTCAGAAAGAAATATCTTTGATCCACTATTTTGAGAAACCGATCTCTATCATCAAACTATGAGTCCATATAATGAGCAAGAAATCGATTGCATAAAGAGAGGAGGTTGTGGACTGATAGCAAAGGAGTCATATTTTTTGGATATATTTTTGGATCTAAACTCTGTTAAATACTATAAATGTATACTGGAAGTTTTATGAATAAATATAAATATTAGATGAGCGGGTTTATGATTTCTCTTTATACAGATATTGTTAATCCCTGTCATGAATTTTATGATGATGATGTTATTATCCTAGTTTATCATTATACATGCCAATGTATGTAATGCTTTATATAGAATGTCTTTCTGTCTCAAAATATTATTATTTATATGATTAATTGTTTGTAATCATACAATACTTTATTTACTAGTTCATACCTTGTTTACTATTTTTATTGCCTTTTTTTTATACCCTTACGGGTCTGTAGTTTAGTTTATGTGTGAAAGGAAATATGAATACGCGTGTTTCGTTGTCCTTGATCCATATTTAGTTATTGATACTTTCAAATTACAACATTAAAATGTTTTTACTAACAGGTACATATTTAAGTAAAGCGTTATTATTGACAGGTACATATTTAAGTGAAACGTTTAGTGAAGGGGATTTGAAACCCAAAAATGTCAAAAAAAAATTGTTTGACAGGTAATATTCTAGTGGAATTCCAACACTCTTCGGAAGGGCTTTTCCATGCCGTCCATGGCTTTCTTCAGCGGAAACGTCATTTCTGTCGAGATATCTGCGGAAACATCATTAAGGAGGAGATGTTATCACAAAGTTAAATAAATAATAAAACAATATGTCCACTAAACAAGAAAAAAATTATCATGTTTATTTAATTTATCAAATGATAATTAAATAAATTAATAAAAATGTAATATTAAAGTCAAATAAAAAATATTTAAAAATTTAAATTTAATCCAAATTTACGAAAACTAAAAGATTCAATTTTTTTTAAATGTAATTTTTTTAAACCTCAAAAAATTGAATCCAGATTGCTAATATATAAAATTTAGAAAAAAAAAATATGTTTAAACAAGGAAGGCTGCTAAAGGCAGCTAGTCCCTACCTTATGTATTATTGAGAACTACTCGAAACAACCTCTCTGTACTCAGTTAGAAATGATGTGAGCGTGAGAGAACACATTTGAATGAGGTATTGTAGAGAGGGAGAATCAAATTTGGAATCTAGCATTGTTCTATGATAACTTTATCATTGTGATATCTCCTTTGACTAGAGCTTGTAAACAACATTGGGAATGGATGTCACTAATACATCTATTGTCCGTAGAAAATTACGAAGTGCAATGCACAAACATTGATAGTAAAGGAACTCAAGAATGAGGATATTATAGTAAAATGGCGGTTTCAAATAACAACCTGCACAAAGTGATTCAAAACCTGCATTAAGTGAAGTACTGGTGTGAGAAGATGATTGCACATAGAAGTCTGCCTCTGGTGGAAATAGTGAAAAGTGAAAATAGAAGTTCCCTGTTGCCTTTAGTAATGGAGATTAGCTAAAATCTTGCGTCCGCTACTCTATCTGGGAGGAAATGGTACAAAATGGTAACATCTGCAAAACAAAACAGTTTATAATAAATGGATCTCTTAGAAGTAACCTTTAATATTGAAACACCTTCAAGTTTTTTTAATTGTGCATTGTTTAGAGAATGCTCTATGTAGCTTTGCATATATTGCTTATGCATTCCGCAAATTTAAAGCTTTGATATTTGAAAATTTCCAAACTTCAAGCCTAAATGAACTTAAAGCTGCAATTTTTTGAATCTATTCGAATTTGTTTTTAGAAAAAAAAGAAAGCAAAAAACCTAGTTCGCTAAACATAACCCAAACCCTAGACTAACAAGATAATATTTTTGAAATATAGGTTTGATGTTGGCACGTTTTTTTCAATTTTATTATATATGTTGAATGAACACATGGAATTTTATTACATATTTTTGAAATTTTGTAATGATATTGTTTCTTGAACTTGATGCGAATTTTTTTGCCAAACTTCATAGTTGTGGATCTTGAAATTCAAACTCAAAGTAGGCATTGTAGATAGTGGCTGCCATTTCATAGCAGAATTGAGGTGAAAACCTGAATCACCAGGCTTAGCTTGGCAAAGGATTATGAAACAGAGAGCAAGTGATTGGATTTTGAAAGTTGTTGTTTGAATCTCTGGGTGAAGCCTCAGGCCTCTCATGATATACAGCTGATGGATTCGATGCAATATGTTGATTTAAATAGATAAGTCTTTATTCCAATTTATACTTGAAGTTAATATTCAGGAACACTATCAATAATCACCCGGTAGTTGTGCAGTCTGAGGAATAAGTCTTTATTCCAATTTATAATTGAAGTTAATATTCAGGAACACTATCAATAATCACCTAGTAGTTGTGCAGTCTGAGGAAAATTCCAAATTGCTAACTAGCATGTAAGAATTTCAGTCAAGCTTGTCGTTTTATAACTTTAGCCCAAAACAAATATAGCTCCTTGCATCGAAGAAAATTCTTATAATCTACCTCCTACCAACGATTTTGAATTTCTAGGGAAATAAATATGTTGGGACAAAACACAACATTACATTTCATCACATTTTCAAATGATTATTAGCAATAACCAATACATAATTATTAGCCACATTTGATAAAATGTGGAAAATTCTGAGGCATTGGATTACTTTCAAATGCAACCTTTTGGAATTCTTTTGTTTCCAGTGCCAACTTCTAATGATGAATCGAGCATATCCAACATGAAACTTGAGAATCCATTAGCAATCTAAGGGGTGGTATCAAACATGGTGGCTGCATTCAGCTTTATTAGACAATCACATGAATGGATTCTTGCCGAGCTTGCACCAATAGGCTGCAGTGGAGGAGAATGGAGAGAGAATAACGCCAGTTAGGAGTAGGAGTGTCTAGTTCCCGGTTTGTTATGCATGCTTATCTTTTCTTGATCGAAGAAGAGAGACAATTTTAATCATTGTTTGCTTAGACAATATCGAAGGTGAAGAAGAAACTTGTTGCTGGAATCGTTTTAGACTTATTTTATTTCTTCCAAATTCACAACAATAAATTACCCTCTTCCTTGCTGACTTCTTTAAGGTTTACGGTATAGACCATAGGATCCAGTAACACTTGTTGGATGGAATACTACTAGATTTCACAACTAGCTTAGGGATATAGAATTCGTACTCATGGAAAACTCCAACAAGTACACAGTGAGAAAGTTGACACAATTTTAACTCGACTGATTTTGGGAGATGAAGTTTTGTAATGTTTCATATTTGCTTTAAATGTTGTAACTCGGCTGATTTTGGGAGATGAAGTTTTCTAATGTTTCATATTTGCTTCTAGTGTTGAATTTCCTCAGTGAAACATAAATTCAACATTGCCTGAAACCAACGGCGGGGAAACCAACTCTTTATTTTCTCTACAATGATTTGTTTTTCACTTTTGCAAGTAATTATTATTATGATTATAATATTATGAGATTAAAAAATTATGATTGTTATTAAAGCTCTTCTTACTACACTTTTTTACCAAACATGCCACCTACGATTTTGAATTAAATCGATCAATACATGTGGGCTTCTTATGCATTATACATGTGAGGGCATAAGGTGGAATAGATTAAAAGTATTATGGAGTGGGTTTTGCATTCCACACACGATATATATGATTTATTTACTCGGGAAGTTGTTGTCATGATATATTCAACAGGTGGATTTATTTACTAGGGAAGTTGTTGTCACGATATATTCAACAGGTGGAGTACATGCCCTACATTCCTCAGTCCATGACCGAATTTGTTGTCATGAGATATTCAACAGGTGGAGTACATGCCCTGCATTCCTCAGTCCATGCCCAGGCCCGATATGCAATTGTTATCTACCTCGATATGAAAATTAAATTAAGGCCAAACTTACGGTTATCCCCATTATAAATTACTACCGGTTGTGATTATGCAGCTCTTGAAATTGAAGTAGGAAATAGGGTTGAGATTATTGATCCACTTGCAATGATTGAAAGAGGCTATGAGAAGAAATAGTTGAGGTTATCCCAATTACAAATTACTACCAGTTGTGATTATGCAGCTATTGAAATCGAAGGAGGAAATAGGGTTGAGATTATTGATCCACTTGCAATGATTGAAAGCGGCTATGAAAAGAAAGCGTTGAGATGCATTCCGGAGGGCTTTTCGTCAGTTAAAACCCTATCACTGTACCCTTCCTCAGGTGACCTGAAAAATAACAAGTAAACTCAGCAGTATCAGGTGTTGAACCCAAGGTCAGTACTAAAGCAATCTTGTGGCAGCTTGCAACCATTTCCAGCGTTTGTACCTAGGCAGATTTGAATCCATGAATAAGGAGTATTGGTGTTGCTCCTTATTACTATTTTTTTACTGACTACATGGAGAGATTGGGTGGGAATGACATTGTTACTCCTTTGATTTTACATAATTAATAATTCATAATGCTTAGGGAATGGACAGGTACCAGTAGAGATTAGGTGAGAATCTTCTTTCCCCTTTTCGATCTTTGTGATAGGCTCCTAGAAGTGGCGTAATTGTTGTAAATCTACTCAAGTCAGACAAATGTTTACAATATAGATAAAAACAAAATTCACAATTTGATAAAATTTCAAGCCACTTGTTCATTTTACGGAAATATGAAAAGCCACGTTCCATAAAAAGAATTTCATGTCAATGCATGTTTTATACATGTAGCAAGATGTTAGTGAAACCAAGTTTTTCTTTGCAAGAAATCCTCCACTTGGTGCTTTCATCTTGAGACAGTAACTAGCTCAAGCAAAAAAATAGAAAATACAGAAGCACTGAAACTTGAACTGGAACAATCTGTTCAATTTTTTTTCTTCTGGAAAGCAGTTCATTCACTCAATTTGACAATGTTGGTGGAATTAGCTCGCTTTGAAACCTAGTCTGAACTCAGTTTGTATATGTTTGGGCTACAGGAGAACATTCTCTTGTGCATATGATCGATCCCAACCTGCATCTGTTTGGTCTGTCATAGCTTTTACAAAGATGTTATGGAATAAATATAGAGGGAGTATTTATATGCTCAAGGGTCAAATGAGTGACTTAAGGTCCCTAGTATGGAATCTCGTTTGAGCTGAGAAGGTCATGTAAGCGGCCGAGTTTGATCTCTCTCGTTGGACTGGAGAGAGAGTAGAATATGCACTGGAGAGAGATAAGAATACGCACTGCACAGAAGGTATTTGGGAGTTGTTCTCAGGAAAGATGCTGGATATTTGGATATTTTGAAGGTTTGTTTCGCACATCCACCTCTCTCTAAAAAATAGTTAAGCCGTAACACTATTAAGTAGCTACTATTAAGCAGCTACACACGGTATTGCTCTTGCTCGGATTTGTTTTTAAGCTGGATCATTGATTTCACTAGTCGTGTTGAGGGAAAAGCAATTTAGTACACCATAACTCATCCAATTTTTCATGAAAATGTTAAGTTCACAATTTTGGAAACCTAGTAAGTAATTTTGTTGTTATAGTTATCTAATGTGCTCCGGTTGATGAAGAAATGTACACATCCATTGAGATGAAGAGGAGACCGATGCTTAACAAGCGAGGGAGAATAAATGCACAACAATCTTCAAATCACTACTGTAGAACAAGGTAAAAATAATTAATTATAGTTTTCTTAGAATAACAATAGAATGATCTTGTAAATTGTAAATTGTATTTCTTTTTGTAAATTGTAAAGAAGATTCTTCACCTTATGGGTCATTGAAACTATTCTTCATGTGAGGATGCAACGAATGCCGTAGAGACATTGCCATAGAGACTTTGCTAGAAATGAACACTTCGATTTACTATAGATATGGAAGGATGCTTTGACTGGATAACTTGCAGTAGGTACGGGAAAGATTCTGAAATAACTTTGCTTCTGCGTGTCTCATACGATGCTGCTCTTTCCTTGTCCTTCAATTTTCCCACATGGATGCCATTACCCTTACATCTTTGTTTCTACGTGTTGGCACCTCAGTGCTTTCGCTTGTCCTTCCGTACCCCAATATGAATGCGGATGCTTTCGCTTTTCCTACCATATCTCAGTGCTCCATCCGGACTTTACTCCGAATTTTGAAGTGATCATCTCTTGTTTGTTTGGTAATCAGAAAGAACCATTCAAGATCCCATAGGCTAATTTGATTTGTTCGGTTGCTATAAATTGCCAATGGAACTGAATCCATCTGAACAGACCTACGTATCGATCGATAATTCAAACTGGTTGCCTCCGAATCAAGCACTGAAACTGCCACCTTTGCTTTTATGCCTATAGGTTCCGCTATTGGTCTTTATGTTTCACCCTCCTTAGCTTTTGCTCCTCAGCTTAGAGCCATCCTGTGTGTATTAAGCTGTCAAAGAATTTGAACCTGGAAGCATTTGAATCCATTGTTGTATATGCTTTTGCCTCTGTACTACATAGTATAAGCATTTTCTTATTTTTCACTATTGCTTCCTATTGGCGGTACAGGATTTTATCTTTTTGGCTTTCTTTGTAAAACCCAAAGGTTGTCTCTGTAATTATTACATATCTTGTTGAATTGGCTATATGAAGCCTGCATCTCCAATCCAAATCAATAGAGCTGTAATGGAATCAGAAACATCAACAGTAGAAACTTTTTCATATTTTGGAACAGATACAGTGATTATCATCTCACACTCTGAAACTTTTCCTGGTTTTCCCTCTTTCACACACCTGCAGTCTAATTAGATTATTGTTTCTCCATCAAATCAAACAGTAATCTCAATGAAACCGGCACAAATTAGCAGAGAAATATATGATATTGGAAACACCCAATATAGCAATATGCCATTTTATGACAATCTGAATGTGCCTGGGGCAAAAATAGTAATGTTCACAAAGAGATCCGTGGACAAGAAGTGCCCAACTCAGAATTCGTTGCGTGCTCTAGGAGGAATGGAGAAGTGATCTTACATTTTCAAAGCAATTCATCCTCTGATGAAGCAAAGGAGCAAGAAGTGACAGATGAGAGGAAGCAGAAAAGGATGTTATCTAACAGAGAATCTGCCAGGAGATGCCGGGGCCGGAAACAGCTTCAGTTGGATGCGCTGAGGGCTCAGGTGGCTCATCTGAAAACATAGCATGGAGAAAACTCTAGAGAAACACAAAGATTAAATAAGTAGCTAGAGAAAGATAATTATACATTTATATGCTTCTTCTATACATTTTTATGCCACCGTGTGGTATGGGCTCCTCTAATATTTGAATCTCCCATAAAGTTCGACAGTAGAAAGAGTTCAGAAAACTTTAGAAACAGCAGCGTCACCCAACCGCCGTCGCCCAACCACGTTCGAACCTGAGCTGGACTGGAGACTGGGTCGTTGCAGAGAAGAAACTGGACTGAAAGGGAAGACCATGCTGCAGTCCCCCAAATGACAGGTGAAACACCTCTACAATACCGTTTTCCATGACACAAGAAAACTAGCATGTCAAAATATGTACAATATAGTTTTCCCATGGTTTTCCATGATCTAGAAGAAAACTAGAACAATTTCCACAAATTTGTTACGTGTTAGGACTACATGAATCATGTTCATGTCATGTGACAGGTTTAACATGTGTGCAGATGTCAAGATATCTGTCATTTGCGGTTGTCTCCATATACGTGTATTATGTGACAAATTCAAGCTACACGTACCACCTTGCAGTGTTATGTGGCAGCTTGGTAGCTTCACACAATACAAAACAACCACCATGTTCAGAAGTGCGAACAAGATACTTCATAAACTATACATAAAATTAAATGTTAAGCATATAATGCTATCTCATAGATAGCATTAATGCATATCTTAAAAAATGTTTACCAATTTCTAACTTTAACATATGTTTTTAAACAAAAAATTTGTATTTCTAACTTTAACATATGTTTTTAAACAAAAAATTGGTACTCTGCTTCAAAATGAGGCCAAATAAGAGTAGGAAATTAGTGATTGGTTGGTAAAAAAAGCAGAGTATTTTGATTACTTAGTAAAAAGGTTATTTATAGCAGGTCTCGAAAAACATTGGATAAATGTTTTACAATTGCTTTGGTTTTGGTGCAGATTAATGAAATCGGCGGCAAGCCGATTCATAGAGTCCCTGCCAGCCCGGTGGCAGGGACTAATAAGTCTACACTAATAACTTTATTCAATGCTCATTGCTTCACAACATGTTTCAGTGTTGCATTAGAACATGCAGAGGTAGGAAATATTAAAAAGTATTCGAACATGCATAGGTATGGTAAATTAAATGGTATTCTCATGGCACTTTGAGTTATGGATTTTGACTTTATGAGAGGTAGTAAAAGCTATGCATTTTGA
>LPNX010257242.1:27232-53358 GCA_001517045.1 Pseudotsuga menziesii | reverse complement strand
TATCACAATGTGACATAACCCTTGATGAATGTCGCCAATGTAACATAACCTGTGATAAACATCACAAAGCGACATAACGCTTATTAAACGCCCACTATCACATTATTAATGTGTCACATCTTGGTCATTATCGCAATGTGACACAACCCTTGATGAATTTCTCTAATGTAAGATAACCTGTGATAAATTTCACAATGTGACATAACGCTTATTAAACACCCACTATCACATTATTAATGTGTCACATTTTGGGCATTATCGCTATGTGACATAACCCTTGACAAATATCACAATGTGACATAACCCTTGATGAACGCTGCTAATGTAACATAACATGTGGTAAATTTCACAATGTGACATAACGCTTATTAAATGCCCACTATCACATTATTAATGCGTCACATCTTGGGCATTATCGCAATGTGACATAACCCTTGACAAATATTACAATGTGACATAACCCTTGATGAACGATGCTAATGTAACATAACATGTGATAAACATCACAATGCGACATTACTCTTATTCAACGCCCACTATCACATTATTAATGTGTCACTTTTTGGGCATTATCGCAGTGCAACATAACCCTTGACAAATATCATAATGTGACATAACCCTTCATGAATCTCGCTATCACATTATTAATGTGTCACATCTTGGGCATTATCCCAATGTGACATAACCCTTGATGAATGTCGCTAATGTAAGATAACCTGTGATAAATGTCACAATGTGACATAACGCTTTTTTTTTTTTTTTTTGACAAGAACGGTTAGAGATATATATTAAAGGATGGCCAAGCCAAAAAGAGAGTACAACGACAAAACCAGTAAGCCTGAGAACTCGGCTACCAGGACTGCAAACTACATAGAGTAATTACATATGCCTGTAAAACTGCAAAATCAGGACTTATAGATAGAGACTAACTGAAAAAAACTGACACAGTCTAACTAACTCCGAATAACTTCTGCACCTGGGTTGATAGACCCTGCAGAGCCGACATTCTTTCATTTGGCCCATTTCTGCTCCAGAGTATGCAGCCTTAGGTCCAATTTCGCCAATGCATGCTGAACCCCTGCCTCCAGGTTCTTCATGGCTTCGTGAGATTCCGTGCGCAGACGCCCAATATCCTCTTCTAATTGACTCAAGCGTTGCCCACCCATAACATCCATCTGGTGCAGACAGTCTCCTTGCTTGCGAACTCTGCGTTTGAGGACCTTGATATCAGCCGCCAACTCCTCCACAGGATCCGGAGAGGAGGCGAAGGAACCTGTTGACTCAGCCACGTCAACCAACGCTGACAGGAAAACCACCAAGAGAACAGCCACCGGAAGAGGAAAACCTCGCCACCTAACCAAGGAGGTCTTCACAGGTAATCCAACCTCTGGGCTGGGATAAACAGCTATCCGCAAATGGAACCAACTATCCTGCTTTCTGCCCACTGTATGCTCGTCCAGGGTTTTTAAAGCCCCCCGGAGGATTAAGAAATAAATCCAGCCTGAGCGATGACAGCGAACCGAGTAATCAAATTCATCGCACTTCTGAGGACTGCGGCAGTTCTGATTATCATTACCATACAAAATTCCATCTAATCTCACAGTCTTATCAGACAAGAGCATCATTCTAACATGATCCGGAGGGAGATGGGCCAAAGTTCTCCATGAATAACAATGAATGCTCCATAACTCCTTCCCCTCAATCGACGAACTGGCGAGAATTACACAACTAATACCATCCTGCTGCGAAGTACGACCAAATGTACGAGCAGAGTTCCACCTGCAGGTATGATTAAACGCCATCATAAGAAGCAGCAAGCGAAAATGCTGCGAAGGATTTGGACAGCCGAGGAATTTAATGGGAGGAAATTGCATGGCGGATGGAAGAGCCACTTGGCGCGTGTCATCATGATTCGAGAGGAGAGGGAGCCACGGATCAGCCAAGTCTGCTGACGCGCAGCTGGGGCCCCTATGCCACGAGCCCCCCTTCATCGGATTTATCAACGGAACCCTTGACTTAGGGGATTGGATCCACCCTTGTAATTCCATTAAGGCTGAGAACCCCATAATCTAAGGAGATAGCCTCATTTGCAGCGTTATCGGCTTGTTTATTGAATTCTCTTAGGACGTGGAAGAAGTCTATATATCGGAAGAGAGGAATTAGGAGTAAAATTCTTCGGACCACTTGTTTTAAGCGAAAAGAGGAGGGCAACTCCCGATTGAAGAGATGCTGGATGATCATCCTCGAGTCCCCAACCACCGTTAATTCTTGGACTCCGAGACGAATAGCTTGTCTTAATCCTTGCCAAAGGGCAAGGGCTTCAGCCATATTATTAGTGTCGCTTCCCAAATTCCAGGCATAACTGAGATTCAAATGTCCGCCGGGGTCAAAGAGCACCCCTCCCCCTCCTGTCGCCCCAACATAACGCTTATTAAACACCCACTATCACATTATTGATGTGTCACATCTTGGGAATTATCTCTATGTGACATAACCCTTGACAAATATCACAATGTGACATAACCCTTGATGAATGTCGCTAATGTAAGATAACCTGTGATAAATGTCACAATGTGACATAACGCTTATTAAACGCCCACTATCACATTATTAATGCGTCACATCTTGGGCATTATCGCAATGTGACATACCCCTTGACAAATATTACAATGTGACATAACCCTTGATGAACGCTGCTAATGTAACATAACATGTGATAAACGTCACAATGCGACATTACTCTTATTCAACGTCCACTATCACATTATTAATGTGTCACTTTTTGGGCATTATCGCAGTGCAACATAACCCTTGGCAAATATCACAATGTGACATAACCCTTCATGAATCTCGCTAATGTAACATAGCCTGTGATAAATGTCACAATGCGACATAATGCCTATTAAACGCACACTATCACATTATTAATGTGTCACATATTTGGTTGTGTTGACATATACCAACCAAACACTGTACCAAATAATAAATTAACGTCATAATGTGATATAACCCTTGATAACGTCGCAGTAAAACGTAAACCTTGATAAACATCACAATGTGACATAACATCCTACATTACTATGTAGAATGTGGATGGTTTAAACCATTTCTTTTTCCAAAACTACAATGAGCTTAGAAAGCTTCTTGAAAAGCTTTTTGAGCACATGTTTTTCCATCTTTTTTCCTCCTCAACCCTAAGCTTTTCCATCATTCTCTCATTTTATTACTTTCATTTTATTTTCTATTATTTATAATTCTATAGCATCCTATTTAAACTATTTTTTCTTTATTTTGACTCCATTAGTCCTTCTCTTTTGCTTTTACTCTTTTTAACAATTACTTTTTTACTGTTTTTAATACTTTATTTTCACCATAGTCCAAATTATATTACTTTTAGTAATTATGATTTAAGTTCTATTTTTTCTTAATGATCCATGGAATCTTGGGACCTTTATAAATTGTGATGCTATGCATTCCATAAATCTTAAATAATGATATAGGATTGGTGATATTGTATTTAATTTTGGTAAATTATAAAATGTTTTTGTATTTTTCCATTCTTTAAGCATAATTTTCTAGAGATATTTTAGCATCTACTTCACCATAGTCCAAATTATATTACTTTTATACTCTGAGGTCGAGATACTTCTTAATTATGATTTTAAGTTTTATTTTTTCTTAATGATCCATGGAATTTTGGGACCTTTATAAATTGTGATGCTATGCATTCCATAAATCTTAAAAAGTGATAGGATTGGTGATATTGTATTTAATTTTGGTAAATTTATTTTAGCATCTATTTTCACAACAGTAGAAAATAACAAGTGTAAGGAAAGTCTCAAAGTTGGAGCTTGTTGGTATTCCAATACCAAATGCATAATGATTTACAATTATTTTCAAGTCTATTATAAGCTTTATACTCAAATCAATTAATGTACCACACTAAATTAGCCAAACTCATATTTTTTAATTGGATTCCCATAGCTTTTGTTTTGCACAAACACTAAATAATGTATCCTTGAGTCCTCATCATAAGAAAAATGCCAGATTATAACCCCTCTTAGAATATTATAATTCAAATAATTAATAATATATAATTTACTTTTCCATTAAATTTTAAGATTATAACCCCTCTTAGAATATTATAATTAAAACAAAAATTTTAATTGCTTATTTAAAATAAAACAATTAAAATTTAAAAGTTCAAAAAAATTCAAACATATTATTTTTTCTTGCTAATTAAAAATACATTAACTTATAAACTTTATATTCCTCAATCCATTACATAAAAATGCATTGACATATTTATTTTTAAATTCCTCAATCCTTATAGAACCTAATTTTTTAGATCATGAGGATAGGTTAGTGGAAGTGCTATAAAATATGTTTGTTACTATTAAATGCATATTTTTATTTTTATAAGAAACTACATAGAAGCTTTGGAAAAAATGCTTTAGAGAAAAAAATATAACCAAGTCTAAAGCTAATTTTTGAAAGAAAACCTAGTAATATCAAAATCGATTTAAAAAAAAAAAATGTTGTTTTCAATAGTTTGAAAATGTTTTTATTTGCATTATTAGGTTACTTCTTTGTTAATGTTGGATGGATATTTTTATTATTGTAAATACCTAAAATAAGCTTTGTAAAAAATGGTATAGAAAATAATATATAGTTAAATTCTAATGTGTGTCAACTTTGAAAATAGTATCAAAATATATTTAAACATTAATTTTTATATTTTTGACATAAAGTACTCTTAAAATATACTAACTATACTACTTAAATAATATATTAAATAATTAATAATATATAATTTACTTTTCCATTATTTTCTTTGGCGGCTAAGGACTCCTCACGTGCGCGCTATCTCATCATTGGTCATTCAAAAACGTTATTCAAAATAAGTAACAATAACTTAAAAAAAAGTGTTTATATAACCAAAAAAACTCATTGAATAAATCAGTCATTAAAACAACTTGATCCAAAAGTAGCAAGAACTTGAGAAAAATTTCTATATATAACAAACATTTACTATGTTAATTCATGTTTACTTAGATTGGATTGGAGAAATTTTGAAAACCTACATTTAAGACTTCATTCATATGAGTTCATCTTCCCAAAATTTGAATGAAATCTGGAATTGCAATTCAAAATTTTCTGCATAAGTTTTCTGGCTTCACCTGTGAGCATAAATTCTCAAAATTTTATTCAATTCAGATATAATCTCCATTCCATTATATAATCTGAGAAAACGTTGAATTCAGTAAATGATCACCTATAAATTCCGGGCTTGACATTGATTAAAGTGAATTTGGTGTTGTTCCGTGGCACTGCTGTGATGGCGGCCTGGACAGTTGTGAAAACGCCTTGATCTCCCGCCGGATCTACTGTCATAACAAGTGCAGGGTTCGTAGGAGATGAATCGCCTTCATTCAATTCCCTGGAATCCTTCTCCCAATTACTGTCCACATTTGATATCACGCCGATGGAGAACGCATTTTGCATTAAAAAGACATGCAGGTTCGATGCAAGAAGCAAATATATATTGACGCGTAATCCTTTATAACTGGCCATCGAAGAGATTTGCAAGAAAAACACAGATAGTCCACCAAAAAATCCTACGTAGATCCGAACATGAACAGAAACTCCTGCATAAATTCGTATTAAAATGTAGGTAACAACTCAATGTTACATAAGTTCATTGATCGGCTGGATGTTTCAGATGAATGGCACATAACCAGGTAGGTTCAAAGGTTATGGCTGCTACTATGGCTGTGCGTGCTCCATATTATAATGTTTCCTTCCGAATTGTGCCAATTTGAAAAGATACTACGAGATATGTGAAAACTTTGGGAAATCCGAACCTTGACTATAGAAAATTGAAATCATGTATATTGTCGGAGCTTATTACAACGAGATGCTATAATAGTCAGATGGTTACTATAGTAAGCAAATGGTTTAGAAAATAATATATAGTTAAATTCTAAAAATTGATTTTGAAAAAAAATCTTACACAATAACATAAACAAATTAAGATAATGTTATTCAATAGTTTGAAAATGGTTTTATTTGCATTATTAGGTTAACTCTTTTCTTACCAAAAAAAATACACTTGCACATTAGGGTTTGCTCGTTTTGTTGCAGCCGCAATGTTCCTCGCTCCAGGCGTCTCCCCCTACAAGGAATCCCTTCCCTCTCCACTGCATAGATGGATCGGTTTACAGAGCGCTTCAGCCTCTGAATCTCGCCATGCAAAAGCACTAGTTCTTGAAATGCTGCCTCCAAATGGAGAGCGCAAGCTCCTAACCCGACTTGTCCCTGCATGTCACTAGACTTCCGAGCCGTCATCGTTATTAACATGCAGCCTCCGGGAAGAATCTCCTCTGCTCGGGCTTCTAAAAATGATGCAAAGTCTTGTCTGAATTGATTGAAATAAGATTCGGCCACTTTAGCGCTGGATATGTAAACATGCCCATTTTTCCAAGCAGGAGAATTTCTGTCCTCAACACTAGCAGGAACCTAAAATTAAAATATTCGATTAATATACATGTACCTTAACCTAAATTTAAAATCGAAATGTAACAGCACTAGATTGGGTCACAGTAAATGCAGGGCTCGCTTGCGACAGCCATTGCAGGCTGGTGGAGGAATGGCAGAAATGGAGCCTTTGCCGCGGGAAAAGCCGCCCGTAATACGATCCCGAGACCGCTGATGCGAAGTAAGATCTAGTCGACGGAGGCTTTATAACTTCATCCTGCGTTGTTGCTGTTATTTCATCTGTTCCTTTGAGTGGAGGCAGTGTTCGAAGCAGCGTATTGAAATCATTTGATGGGAGATCTTTGATGGGAGATCGGCGAAGTAAACCTGGAAGTCTGGCATATCCATGAAATGCTCATTCAAAGTTAATTTCACAGCTTTAACAATGGTATCGGCCGCGAGAAGAGTATTCATCCCTGTTGCGCAACCCAAATCTGCAATGCGAAACACGTTATTTACCTCCCTCGCCCCCATGATAGATCTCACGTTCTTGTAGATGGAATACTCCAGAACGGGCTTGATGGCCAGAACCACCTGTAACTGCACAAGAATGGTTGCAATGAAATGCAAATTATAAAGATATGAGAACTCAAATTGGCTGCATGAAATTACCTGGACATAGGAATTGTGAACGTAGCTTGAATCCCCGTTTCCACCCTTCATGGAAAACACACTCTCGAGAGGTTTCATGGTCTCCATTCAGCAGAAATCATCAATTTACAGAGCGCTTCAGCCTCTGAATCTCGCCATGCAATTGCTCAACTGGGTCGCCCTGCCATCCCTAATTCTTCAAATTTCAGCGCAGCTTTCGGTTACGAATCCATGTTAGACTCCTCGGCGGCTAACAACAGACTCGTCGCGGGCGATCCGCTCTATGTCCTCCACGTCTCCTAACAGGCTCGTCAACTCCACCACCACGTCTCCTAACAGGCCGCGATCTGCTCTATCTCCTCCACGTCTCCTAACAGGTTCTTTGGCCGCTAACGACTCCTCACGTGCGCGCGATCTCATCCTTAGGCGGCTAATAAACTCCTAACTCTACGGCTAGTTAGGAGTGTTAAAAGATCGGGCTGATCTGGAACATCCACTTGTCGAGATTTGCAGGATCTTGATGATCCGCTCAAGCAAGTCCAGCCCCAAAAATACCACTGATAAACGCCTATCGACGTAAAAAGATACTTCCTTAAACAAAAGTGGTACTCTTCTCGTGATTAAAGAACATTATATATATATATATATAACTTAAAAATATCAAAACTTTGACCCTTATGCAATTTTGATTCGCCTTTATCCATTTTAGATATTGACTTAGCTCTTAATACCAAATCTAGGTCTCCATTAATGGGTTTTACGCTCACCCATCCACACTAACAGTTAAACTTGAATTTTACATGTTTGACAAT
The DNA here is from genome assembly GCA_001517045.1 of Pseudotsuga menziesii. Lineage (NCBI taxonomy): Eukaryota > Viridiplantae > Streptophyta > Pinopsida > Pinales > Pinaceae > Pseudotsuga > Pseudotsuga menziesii. The sequence goes on along the minus strand of LPNX010257242.1, from coordinate 45,418 downwards.
CTTTTGAATAAAAGATTTGCTATTTGAAATAAATACAAATATATTCAGATTCACAATGTTCCAATTAATACATCGCAGGCATCAAACAATCTAAGAATATGATCTGTCATCCAGATCACTCAAAAATGAATTTGGAAATGGAATATAAAACCTACCATTTACATTCCTTTTAATAAATATTTTGTAATATAAATATATTCATATTCACAATGCTTCCAATTAAGAAATCGCAGGAATCAAACAATCCAATATTGAGATCTTAAAAGAAGGAAAGGTTTGTTTGGTAGAAGTCTCAATCTATACATACTGGTTTTATCAATTCAAACTCGAGCATAAACTAGAATAAACCAAAGCAATAAAATTGGAAAATTATGCTTCTAGATACATTTATCATTCATATATTAAATGTTACATGCACTCTATAGATCAAACAGAGTTACATGGTGGAACTACATACCTGCCCAAATGCATAACTGAAATGACATATCTAATCCATACATTGACTAGAAAAGTTATTCGTCCTTAATGTAGATCTGGAGTGATTCCCCAATTACATAGCACCACTGCACAAATGCATAACTGAGAGGACTCATCCAATGCATCTGAGTGATTGGAAAATATATTGACCATTAATGCAGATATCGAGTGATTCCCCAATTTCATACCACCGCTGGAAATAATACAAACCCAATGTAATCATGGTTCCAATGCATTCCAATGTAATGAATGAAAATCTTGGATCTATAAAGTTTCTCTCGGATAGAGACTAAGGGTATTCGACCACCCATTCTCTTATCCAACTATGATCTCTCCTCTAGTAGTTAAGATCTAGAACTAATATAGGCACATGCAAAGGAAAAATCCACCACATCCATTCCAGCACATGCCGATGGGGGCTTCTACAAGGGAATTCCTTACGGGTTACCCCTGCCTCCAGATCTCCCATTGCCTTTCTTTTAAAAATGTCTACCTATTGCCACCTTTCACACACCTAGGGGGGATGTGGCCGAAATCTTCAAGCCACTTGGTGTGTCCTTCGGGGAAAGTCTCGAGTCAAGGCTGTCACCTTGTTCTTCACTCCTCCATTTAGGCTCAACTCCTTACGAAGCCAACAGGGATAGACCCTATTAAGTTACTAAGGAAAAATTATTTATTATGGTGATGTCAAACTGAATGAGTTACTTAGGAGTTTGAAATTTAACCATAAACAACCATAGATGACCAGATAAAAAATGAGCACACGAAAGCACAATGTTGAGACACAATATATATATAGAAAGAAAATAGACAGTGCCTTAAAATGGAGTCATGAAATAATCAATGTACTTGCATGTGCTTGGATTGAATGTTTTGCGATTTCCTCTTGGTACGTTTTAACTTAATGTGAAATATGAGTTGATTAAAATTAGGTGAGGGGGGGACTCCAGATATACTCGAGGGGTACGTGGAGTATGTCCAAAAGATAAACCTTCATGGCTAGCCGCAAGGAATGTGTGGGCTGAATGGAGTCTCTTACACTGTGTTCATAATACCCCGAAGGTGTAATAAATATCAGCGCCTCAAGGTCACTTTTCATGAGTTCCCACTTCCTTTGGGTATTTTTTCACCGTTACGGTTTGATCGAGGCGTTGGATTTTTTCCTGCTGGTGGTTATCTGGGGAAGGTGAACACTAATTAATCCAGTCACTCATGTTGCTTTTGATGGATCTTGACTGATTGGATGAACCGTAGCCAAGTGCAAAGCATACACACCGGAGTCTTGTCAATTTTAGGGAATTTTAAAGGATGTGTTTTCTTAGAAAGGAAAACCCTCCGTGAACCTCTTTCGGTCCAAGTGGACCTCAATAAGGGAATTGAGAAGAGGGTTGATTTTAGAACAATTACATACATAAATTAATGATAAGTAGTAAAGAGAGGCAAATCACAAGTTTTTTAATTAGTCCTACCACGCATCTCTTTCCCCTTTTGGGTCAATTGGGAAGTCATGGGGTAAGTAGTATGATTACTTTGGATTCAAAATATGGAAACTAATTTGTTTTTATCAAAGTATGCAATCCTGTGTGATAAGACTAAACTCGAACAAAAAAAGGAAAAAATGAAAAGAAACGAAACAAACGCGGATCCCCCCCTCGAGGGATGGGGAAAGGGCTCGAAAGAGCCTACTCAAAGATATTCATTTTTTATCATTATGGGTTACAATAATAATAAAAATAAGTTTCAATTTGGTCCTTGTTATTTCGGATCCAAAGGATTACATCAAGCTTGTAACAAGCTAAAATAAAATCACAACAGTGGGGGAAGCCTCTTGGAAGCTCTGGTTTGGCCAAGAGTCGAAAAACGAGTAGAGTCTCCTTCTCTTTTTTGTTAAACCTGTTAAAAAATAGCGAGAAGTTAAAATCAAATGTGCCCAAAAACACTTTAAAGGTGTTTTGGGTCACCACCCTAATTACTGGAAAAAAAAAAAGTAAAAAATTGTTAAAAAGAGCTAATCTAGTTTTGCAAAAGGGAACCAAGGAAAGCAATATTTCCTTGGGATATTGGCTTGTTGTTTTGGCAGAAAATATGATTATAGAATTTAAATATTTATAAAATAGAAAAATTAAACCACCTTATGAGCAAGCTTTAGATCTGTGATTTAGCTACTTGCAAAAAGGAAACTTCTACACCTAGATCTATCTTAAAAAAATGATATTCTTTATGAGATTTCAGATCCAAGAAAAAGGACTCTTAGTAACTATATCTAACAAAGTATAGCCAATTTTTAGAAGTAGATATGATCATAAGAGGAAGAACAAGTAACTAGAAGAATGATTTTAATAAAATGGAGGAAGAGAAGGGGAAAGGTGTGTTGTTGGATGGATTTGCAATGGAAACCTGATAGTGGAATACAGAAGGGAAATGCCATCAAAAAAATTTCGGATGTGTAGTGGAGTCAAACTAGATCCACTGCTCATCCAATCCTTGCTACCTGAAAGCTAAACACACAATTCTGCATGAAAGCTTATGAGATCTGGATATATATATGAAAAAAAGACAAGAAGTACACGTAAATAAACTTATTAAGCATGTAAAAGATAGATATTCAAACATATATGATATGAGATACAGAAAAAAAGTAATATTACTTTCCCAACTATACTCTTATTGATTCACCTGAATCATTCAAGCCAGACAAGGTTCAGATGCAGAAATTGAGAGAAAAACTAGCAACATCAATAGCCACAAGACAATTATTATTCCACACACATGAGAGCATTACACAATTTTGCCTACAAAGATTCTTTATTCCAACAACCAAAAGATTAGAACAGTATAAGAATAGTAAGCCCTTCAATCCAACTCTAACTAGATTGGAAGATGAAATGGTTGCTTTATTCAAAGAAAAAATAGGAAATATACCCTAGGGGTAGCACAATTCCTAAGGAGAGAGAAACTCTAGCTGCATATGGAGTGAATCTGAGCCTAATCTAAGTCTATCTGAGTCTGATCTGAGTCTCATTGAGTGCAACTGTCAATTAGAGAGCTGATCTGTCTAACAACTCAACCTGCTAGCTAAAACATCCACCAAAACTCATCCAAATAAGCCCACTTGTGTGGAGGAGAGAGGGAGGGCACAATTCCCAAGGTTGGATTCATCAATGTACTCTCTATTCAGTGCAGATCACCTCCTTCTCTCAAAGGATGGTCAAATCCAGTGAATCCCAAGCCGATGAGACTGATTTTTGTCAAATTAGAGAAAATCCCAATGATTTAGGATTTTGAAATTTCCCCATTATTTAATTAATTTATCAATTAAATAATCAATATTTGATTTTTAGGGATTTTCAACTTGAGTGATGGAAAAATCACTCAAAAGTTAGAAAAGTGGGTCTATGGGTTTACATGGCGTTCTGAGCTTGAAAATGAGCACCCCCATGAGTGAAACTGATTTTCGATCCCACTTTTATTACAAAACCATTTAGACTATTAAAAAATAGCCTATGTTTTGGAAAAACTAAAACTAAAAAAAACTAAAAAAATTAAAAAAATTAAAAACCTAGGGGAACTTATACATGTTCATATGACTCAGCCATAATGCCCAGCATGTTTATACATTGACACATAGACTCTAATAACCTCAATAGGCCTAAATGTGAAGCCGACCACCCCAAATTTGGATGTATTGAGTGAAAAACTCAGAAATTATCAGTCGTTTATTCAACAGCCAATAATAACAAAGGGAAAAAAACACCGTGGGCTAATCGGATTGACAAATAAAGTCTAAGAGACTGAACCTTTTACATACACTATCATGCTAGAACATTTTATTACAAATCCCCTATGGGTAATGAACATGTGATATAGTACAACAAGCACTTCCCAAAATCACTTTCGAAGGTCTTTTGAAGTCTGAACAAACCATCTCTGTCTGGTTTACTAGGCTCACTTGATGAAAAACCACTACGTACAACTTAGGTGGTAACATCTGGCTCCAATTGTGGGATGGGTTCTCGATCTAGTCTTAAGGCAAGGAGAGGATACGAGAACACCAAAATCTCTAGTTTATATACCCTGTAAAAACATCTCAACTTAACAAGACCTCAGTAGCACAAGATTTATATAAAATCCAAATGAACCTTTAAGCTGATTTATTTAAACAAAATAAATGCAGCTAATTAATGAAAGAAAAGTTTATTATAGCTAAGTAGAAAATAGGAATGTAGAAAGTAAATTCTCTCTTTTAAGGAGGTTATTTTCCTACTATAAGAATGATATAAAAAAAGTTAGGTGTAATAAAAAATCCAATGTAACCACGTAAGCATTTTATTAACATAAAAAAAAATTCCTTGTCTTTGGTTACCAGCTAAAGTAAGGATACTTTATTTAGAATATGAAAACCTACGTGATGATCCAGAATGGGCGGGATGGATGGGAAATCATAGGAATGAATAATGTCATTAAATTTCTTCCCAAACTTGTATGTGCTCGCGCATGTTGCTTCTATCCATGAGTGGATATGACTGATATACCAATCGTCAAGATGAGGTAGACTGACTACATCATCATACTGATCATCATGGCTTATCAAATGATAACTCATTGCATAAGCCCCAAGTAGCTCCAAATCATAAGGAACTTCTATATATGAATAAGATGGCTGAGACTGAGATTCCACTGACTGCCTCACATCTAATTTTTCACAACATTGCTTGTCAATGTATAAATTATTGTTGACTTTGTGTAGATCTGCGTGATACTCTGAATGATCATGTGAAAATTATGAATGCTTCTCTTTCATACTAATATTTTCCCAGCTATCTAGACTTCCCTCTATGGATGTATCGTAGATTGGACTTCCACAAATTTTTGAATAGACACTCCCCTTGCTGGACACATCATGGATGGGATTCTCACTAATATTTTCATAAGTTGTATTATCTATGAAATTCGAATAGTCATCACTCCCATCCATGTCATATGTGAGAAAGTCTTCCTTGTTGGTATCACATCTTAATATATAACTACCCTCCTCCTGTTCATAATAATCATCCTTTAAAGTTTTGGTTTGAAAGATATTACAAGAAGTTAAAATTTCCAAAACTTCATCCCTAAGTGATGAACATAGAGGAGTGTCATCACACACGTTATAAATTTCTTCATAAGTGTCGATCTCTGTAATGATTTCCTCATGAGATATTTCTAGACAAATATTAGCATTGCAACAATCTTGAGAAACTCTCAAATATTCAATGTTTTCAGTAATGGTGACATGAGGAGAGTCTTCAACAATTTGTTCAATCTTGGGTTCCTTGTGAAGCTCTTCAATGTGATTTTCATGGATGTTCCCATCTTCAAAATCTTGTTATGTATTGAGAGATGCCTCATATTCTTTAATAAGGTGCTTAATTGCTTCCTTTCTTAAATAACTACTAGGACGTTCTTTGATGGGAGTATCATGGATATCCTCTTCATTTAAATGTTCAAGAAGTGGTTCCAAGTCTTCAATGCTTTGTATCATGGAAAAAGGTCCATCATGTGTTTCCATGTGATACTCTATCCCAGATAGGTAGAAGGTAAATATATTTTCAAGGAACTTTTTCAAACCATTCATACTACCCCTACCATTATGACACTGTTTTAAAAACATCCAAATGAAGCTTGGAAATGAGTTTATACATTTATTAGGAAGGCCCTAATAGAACCAACAAAAGGCCTCGATGACCCTGAAAAGTACTAGCAAACATTTCCATCATATTGTCTTCATAAAGCACATTGGAGTCAGCCATCAACTGAAGGAAAGATTTGACATGCCAGATGGCCGAATCACCATAATTTATTTGAAAGAGTAGAAGCCATTTTTATACATCCCCCACATCATGACCAAAGTTAGGAAAACCTGAGATGTTTGAGAAATCGATACACTGAAAACATTCGGCTATCTAGGCACCACACTTCTCCCGTACTTCATCCATATCAAAAATTAATAGTATGCATTCGATATAACCATTAAAACTTGTACTAAATAAGTGGAGTTGTCAAGTGATGAGCTTTAAAGGTTTTAATATGTTGCATGGGATCATCTACACAAAACTAAACTTCCCAATTTTATGAGATAACAAGGTTTTATCTCTTCAATGGAGTCGCCATGTGAGAATTAAAATATACTTTTAAGAACTCTCACAAAAAATATTTTTTGATTTTCTTTGTAAAATTAAAAACTGAAAAAAGTCCGTGGAGTTGCCAGATGAAAATTAAAGATCTACTCTAAGAATTCATTAAGCAAAGCAAAAACAAAAAGGAAGAAAACAAACGTCGTACTCCAGGAATAAAAATATTTATCCTCGGCAAAGACACCAAAAAGTGTTTCCACCTTTCACACACCAGGGGGGGATGTGGCAGAAATCTTCAAGCCATTCGGTGTGTCCTTGGGGGAAAGTCTCAAGTCAAGGCTGTCACCTTATTCTTCACTCCTCCATTTAGGCTCAACTCCTAACGAAGCCAAGGGGGGTACACCCTACTAAGTTACTAAGGAAAAATTATTTAGTATGGTGATGTAAAACTAAATGAGTTACTTAGGAGTTTGAAATTTAACCATAAACAAACATAGATGAAAAGATACAAAATGAGCACACAAAAGCATAATGATGAGACAAAATACATATATGTATATATAGATAGATAGAAAATATCTAGTGCCTTAAAATGGAGTCATGAAATAATCAATGTACTTGCATGTGCTTGAAGTGAATGTTTTGCAATTGCCTCTTAGTATGTTTTAAGTTAATGTGACATATGAGTTGATTAAAATTAGGCGAGGGGTACTTGGAGTATGTCCAAAAAATAAATCTTCAGGGCTAACCGCAAGGAATGTGTGGGATGAATCGAGTCTCTGAGAATGTCTTCATAATACCCCAAAGGTGTAATAGAGATCGACACCTTGAGGTCACTTTTCAGGAGTTCTCACTTCCTTTCAGTATTTTTCCACCGTTACGATTTGATTGAGGCATTGGATTTTCACCTGATGGTGGTTAATTAGGGAACGAGAACACTAATTGATCTAGTCACTCACATTTCTTTTGATGCAGCTTGACTGATCAGACAAACCGCAGCCAAGTGCGGAGCATTCACACCGAAGTCTTGTCAATTTTAGTGAATTTTAAAGGATGTGTTCTCTTAGAAATAAAAACCCTCCTGGAACCTCTTTCGGTCCAAGTGGACCTCAATCATGGATTCAAGGATCAAGTTGATTTTAGAACAATTACTTACATAAATTAATGATAAGCAACAAAAAGAAGCAAATCACAAGTTTTCTAATTAGTCCTACCAGGCATCTCTTTCCCCTTTTGGGTCAATTGGGAAGTCGATTCAAAATATGGAATAATGAAAAATGTTATCAAAGTATACAATCATGCATGAAAAGACTAAACTAGAACAAAAAAAGGAAAAAAATGCAAAGAAACGAAACGGACGCGGATCCCCCCAGGGGGAAATGGGGAGCTGGATCGAAAGAGCCTACTCAAAGATATTAATTTTTTATGATTATGGGTTACAATAATAAAAAAACTAAATTTCACTTTTGTTCGTGTTATCTAGGATCCAAAGGATTATAGCAAGCTTGCAACAAGCTAAAATAAAATCACAGCTGTGGGGGAAGCCTGTGGGAAGCTCCAGTTTTCCCAAGAGTTAGAAAACCGGCAGAGTCTCCTTCTCTTTTTTCTTAAACCTGATAAAAAATAGCGAGAAATTAAAATCATATGTGCCCAAAAACACTTTAAAAGTGTTTTGGGTCACCATACTAATTACCAAAAAAAAAAATCTAAGTAAAAAATTGTTAAAAAGGGCTAATCTAGTTTTGCAAAAGGGAACCAAGGAAAGAAAGATTTCCTTGGGATATTTGTTTCCTATTTTGGCAGCCAATATGATATGCACTTTCTTTCAGAATTTTAATCTTTACGTAATAGAAAAAAGAAACCACCTTATGAGCAAGCTTTAGATCTACGATTTAGCTACTTGCAAAAAGAAAAATTCTACACCTAGATCTATCTTTAAAAAATTATATTCTTTATGAGATTTTAGATCCAAGAAGCAAGACTCTTAGGAACTATATCTTACAATGTATAACCAATTTTTCGAAGTAGATCTAATCAAAAGAGCAAGAACAAGTAACCGGAAGACTGATTTTAATAGAATGGAGGAAGATAAGGGGAAAGGCCTCTTGTTGGATGGATCTGCAATGGAAAATTGATAGTGGAATACAGAGGGGCAATTCCTTCACAAAAATGTCAGATGTGCAATGGATTCAAACTAGATCCATGGCTCATCCTATCCTTGCTACCTGAAAGCTAAACACACAATCCTGCACAAAACCTTATGAGATCTGGATCTATATATGAAAAAGAGGCAAGAATTACATGCAAATAAACTTATTAAACATGTATAAGCTATATCTTCAAACATATATGCTATGAGATACATAAAAACAAGTAATATTACTTTCCCAACTATACTCCTATTGATTCGGTGAAATTGTTCAAGCGAGACAAGGTTCAGATGCAGAAATTGAGAGAAAAACTGGCAACATCAATAGTCGCAAGACAATTCTTATTCCACACACATGTGAGCATTACACAATTTAGCCTCCAAAGATTCTTTATTCCAACAATCAAAAGATTACAATAGTATTACAATAGTAATCCCTTCAATCTAGCTCTAACTAGCTTGGAAGAGGAAATGGTTGCTTTATTTATAGAAAAATAGGAAATCTAGCCCAAGGGGGCACAATTCCCAAGGAGAGAGAGACTACAGTTGCATGTGGAGTGAATTATAGCCCGATATGAGTCTATATGAATCTCATCTGAGTCTCATTGAGTGCAACTGTCAATCGGAGAGCTGATGTTCCTGACACCACAACCTACTAACTCAAGCATCCACCAAAACTCATCCAGATGAGCCCACGTGTGTGGAGGAGAGAGCGAGGGTGCAATTCCAAAGGTTGCATGCATTAATGTACTCTCTGTTCATCCCAGATCACCTCTCTCTGTCAAGGGATGGTGAGATCCAATCAATCCCAAGCCAATGAGACTGATTTCAGTCAAATCGGAGAAAATCCCAATGATTTAGGATTTTGAAATTTCTCCATTATTTAATTAATTTATCAATTAAATAATCAATAACTGAGTTTTAGGGATTTTCGACCTCAGTGTTGGACAAATCACTCAACACTTAGAAAAAGTGGGTCTGTGGGTTTACATGGCGCTCTGACCTTGAAAATGAGAAGCCCCATGACTGAAACTGATTTCTGAGCCCACTTTTATCACAAAACCAAATTTTCCATTTAGACTATTAAAAAATAGCATAAGTTTTGGAAAGAAAAAACTAAAAAGAAAACTAAAAGAATTATAAAAAATAAAACCTCAGGGGACTTACACATGTTCATATGACTCGACCATAATGCCTAGCATGTTTATACATTGACACATAGACTCTAATAACCTCAATAGGCCTAAATGCCAAGTTGACCACCCCAACTTTGGAGGTATTTAGTGAAAAAATAAAAAATTATTAGTCGTTTATTCAACAACCAATAATAACCAAGGAAAAAAACACCTTGGGCTGATCAGATTGACAAATAAATTCTAAGAGACCGAGTCTTTTATAGACACTATCATGCTAGAACATTTTATTACAACTCCCCTATGGGGTATGAACATGTGATATAGTACAAGCAACACTTCCCAGAAGTAGTTCTAAAGGTTTTTTCAAGTCCGAGCAAATCATCTTTGTCTCGTTCATGAGGATCACTTGATAAAAAACCACTAATTACAACTTAGGTGGTAACACTACCTCTCTTTGCAAGAAAAAATATTGACCAACAAAAATATGGATTTGGTCTGTTTTCTAGGAGCTCGATTGCCAAGTGGAGGGACTTCAACTTGCAAGTGGAGGTACTTTGACTGCAAAGTGAAGGGATATCTAACTGTCTAAACTCGTGGGAGTGATAATGAAAACTCCTCACTAGACCCAATGCTTTGTTCGATTAGTAACTTATTCATGAGCTAGTTTGATTATAAGAAAATCTCTTTGAAGTTATATTCATTCATGAGTCAACAATTATTTCCTTAGTGTTTAACTATATTCTCCTTTTTGTATACTTATGGATAAGGTAATAGGGAGAATAATGTTTGTCCAAATATATATAATATCCTCAAGGAAATTCTATAATAAATAAATACAAATTTATAGCCTCTTCGTTTACTTCTATACCTCCTTGGTGTGATCAATATTAAGTTACATATTATGGGCATATGAGGTATCCTTGGTAAGGATTAACTTATTTAGGGTAATAAGATTGTGTTAGCTTCAGGTTCCCATTGAAGTAGGGAAATTATATAAATTCCTTTTGATACTCCATAGATACTATGATGGAATTTTGTTGTGATCGCAAGAATACCAAGGTTTTAATTTCCTTATTTAAAGGATACTTCTTTAAACAAAAAAAGTTAAATATTAACTAATAATTCAACTAATACTTACATTGACTCTCACAAATTATTAAAAGATACTTCTTTAAACAAAAGTATTTCTCTTCCCATGATTAAAGGACACTTTATATATATATCACTTAAAGTATGAAAACATTGATTCTTAAACAATTTTGATTTGTTTTTATCCCTTTTAAATATAACGTATCTCTTAATACCAAAGCTAATTCTCCATTAATGGGTTTTACGCTCACTTATTCACACTAAGAGTAAAACTTGACTTTTACACGGTCCACAATCTTTTGAATAAAAGATTTGGTATTTAAATATATATATAAATATATTTAGATTCACAACGTTCCAATTATTAAATCGCACGTATCAAACAATCTAAGATTGAGATCCACCATCCAGATCACTCAAGAATTGATTTGGAAATGGAATATAAGAAGTACCTTTGACATTCTTTTTAATAAAATATTTTGATAATTAAAATATATATAAATATATTCATATTCACAACGTTTCCAATTAAGAAATCGGAGGCATCAAACAATTCCAAGAGTGAGATCTATCATCCAAATCACTCAAGAACGGATTTGGTGAATGTATCAATACCCAATTCTATTAGTGACACGACCGAGGTTGATTTTCAACCTATGACTACTCTTGCTACTGAAGAAACCAAGTGTCATGCCCTAGAATAAATTTTTTTGGTGAGGTGTTCATATATTACATAATTGGTTCGTTATTTCTCATGCATGTACATGTTGATAATTGTTGAGATAATTGACATAGTTATTTTTATTCGCGGAGAAGCATTACAGAGAGACTCTCTGAAATGAGAACAACACCAAAGGAATTTATACCCTGGATGGATGCAATGAGTGTTATTTTTATGTACAATTGAGCTGTATCTTAAATTTTCAAACTTTATTCATGTTGGACAATATTAGTTTAGTTACCTAATCAGGATTTTATCTCATTCATTTGTAGTCTCGAGAGATGCAAAGTGGTGATTAACAGAGGAAACAAGCATTAGAGTCAAGAAATATAACAAAAACTTAGAGTTTTGATGTGTTAGTCGAAGACAAAAATGTACTTTTGTGTACAACAGGAAGTTAGATTTTAGGGTCATAGTCTAGAACCGATTTACATCAATGATATTTTTGATACATGTACATTGAGATTCCATCTAAGGGCCTTGTATTTTTGTATTATAACTTTCATGATATAAAAAATATTTCATATCAAGGCTCTTAAGATATTCATAGTTCAATCCTATGTGTGCTCTTACATATGTCTCCAAGAATGTTTCTATTTGTAATGTTCCCAATTTCTTATATATTTTATAATTGTGTGGATATATCAGTTATAAATTTTAGAACAATGCACAATTACCATATTGCATAATGACAACAATGTAAATTTAAATTATCTTTTATGATGATCTAGTTGCGTATACAATGTTAAACTATTATCACAAAAATGAAAGAGACCTAAGAAACATAATAACCCAACACACCTAAGCAAGTGACCCAACTAAGTGGAATACAAAATCATTTTACCCACATAATAACCTAACAATCATTTAAATGATGCACGAAGCTGACAAACCTGAGTGATGCACCTACGTGGTCTACATAAATGAAATTGGTGTTTGGCATGCTGTCTTTCATCTAATGAATATATGGGATACACATCAAACCTAAAAGTATCCTAGTATAAGGTTGATTCAAAATAATGGTCATGATTCTTTATTGATGTATCTCCTACACATTATTTTATCATTTTGTTACTCTACATGGCATTTGATAAATCACCTTGAGGACCAACTTTAATGCAGTGGCCAATGGAGTGTTAAAGTTGAAAGAGATGAAAATTATGTGTGATTTATTATAGTTTAAATTGATTGGAGAAGTATTATTCTGAACCTTCTTTTACATTTATGTTTATGCATTGAAGTATATTTATTTACCTATGTCAAATCTGAACTAACCCTAAACTTTAATAGTATACCCCAAAAATAATTACAAATGACTTGAATACTTTAAAGGACCATTCTCGAGTTGTTGATTACTTGTGAAATATTACTCATTGCTATTGTTCTGCTTGTTTCTAAAATGAAAGTGACGAACTTGAGTCCACAAATTTGAATTTGATTAACATGGAGTTGAACAAAGAGTTATTATATCCAGGTATTCTATTAAAAAAGAGTAGGAGCAACCCCCTGGTACTTTATCTCGACCCTTTGCATGAGGAATACCTTTGTGTGATGAATGTGATAAAACTATTGTTTACTTTATTATCCGTATTATTTCCATAGTATTATTTTAGAAATTTTCTAAATTATATTTATTGTATTCTCTAATGTAAAAATTTACCAAGTAGTATGATAAAAAAATTGGATTATAAGAGGAATACTAGCAAAAAAATGTACTAATAAGGTAGCTTTATTTTTTGTGCATCCAATGTGTTAATATTAGTCAAACATAGACACCTAAGCCACAAGAATCACTCTATAGAACATTGAAGATCATCGCCTATAGGATTTCATGGGCACCTCTTCAATCCCTACTCGGGGCATAAAATTCCAACCATGTATCAAATTGGGTTCAGGGGGGTCATGCAAGTGTGTTTAGATAGTTTTCATGTGGGAACTCTATCCACAAGTTCTCAGTCAAGGAATTTTAAAAGTTGATCCCTATATACAAACATTTCACATTCCCTTAGAGAGGAAAACCCTAGTTTCCAAAATTGACCTAAAACATGATCCATTGTCCATGAAGTGAGAGGAGAGGGCCACCCCTAGAACTATACTGATTTCCTAAATCCAATGAAGTTAGTGGTTCGTCGATCCAAGCAACTATATTCATTCTCTTGCACTTTGAATCCAACCTCTTACACACTTTGAAGGACACCTATTGAATATCTACACAGGGCATAAATTTCCAAGTGTGCATAAAAATGGGTTATGGTGGGCCATGCAAGCATATCTCTATAGGTTCCAAGTGGGAGCAATCTCCACACATTCATGGTCGAGGAATTTTCTAAGTTCACCCCTATGTGCTAAAATTTAACATTCCCTTAACAAAACCCTAGTTTCCAAAATTGAACTAAAATAAGATCCCTTAACCATGGAACCAGAGGTGTGGGACACCCCTAACACTATCCTAATGTCAGGAATCCAACGCATTTGATGGTTTGTCAATCCAATCTAATTTAATCATTCTATGGCATGTTGAATCCCACTTCCTACTCGCTTTCACAATTACATGTTGAATACCTACCTGAGGCATAGAATACCAACCGTGCATCAAAAATGGGTTTTGGTCGGTCATGCAAGCATGCTTCGGGAAGTTCTGTGTGGGAACACTAGCCACATATTCATGGTCAAGTAACTTTCAACGTTGAACCCTATGTTCTAAAATTTCACATTCCCATAGAGAGAAAAACCCTAGTTTCCAATATTGACCTAAAACATGATCCTTCAACCATGGATCTAGAGAATATTTCCACCCCTAACACTATCCTGACATATCAAATCCAACATATTTTACAGTTCTTCGGTTAGAGTGACAGTCATCATTCTATGGCACGTTGAAGCCCTATATGGTACCAAAAAAAAAATTATAAATTTTTTAAACCACAAAACCCTTGCAACAAAATAAAGAGAACCTCCCACTACCTTTAATAAAAACACTACACAGAGGGAACCATTAAAATTTTGGGAATGTGGTGAGCCACATTATTTTGAGGATTGTAGCATAACAAAGAAAAAATTTAATAATGTTCACTCAATTCAAAAATTTGTTATAATTGGATATATGGCGAAAAGTGTTCCCGTAATCAATGTTGCATTGGAGAATCAATAAGCATACCATCAAACTTCAATGGTCGAAATCGAAGGTATGATAAAACGTCAACCCATTTCTATAGTAACTTATCTAGGTGCAACTTACCTAGGATTGTTGAAATGTGTAAATTATCATAAGAAAATATTGAAAATATTAGTTGGTACAATTCGCCACAGGTACCATACAGAAGGTCACTAGTTATGTGAAAAAATAGAAAATCATGATGATTGAATTGAATACACATGCTCATATGAATATCTTATCGTTAGGTTGTTATGATTTCCTTATAGGAATGGACTCGTTAGAAAAAATATGGTTTTGTTGAACTGTTATGATAAAACCTTTACATGCATGGATGATAATGGAAATACAATTAAAGTAAAAGGAATTCCCAGAAAGGTTATGATCAGAGAAATATGTGGCTTACATATGAAAAGATCTGTACATAAGGGATGTAAAGTATTTTCAATCTACGTAATGAATGGCAAGGATAATTATAACAAAATTAAAATAAAGTATATATCAATCTTAAAATATTTTAAAGACATATTCCTAGAAGAAGTCCCCAGACTACCTCTGAAAAGGGACATAGACTTTACAATCGATATAATACCGGGAGAGGTACCAGCATCAAAAGCTCCTTATTGGATGAACATAATAGAACTTATATAACATAAATCACAATTACAAGAACTAATTGATAAAAAGTACATTCAACCTAGTGTTTCCAATTACGGAACACGAGTCTTATCGGTAAAGAAGAAAGATGGAACTCTCATACCGTGCATAGATTATCGATAATTAAACAATATGACTACTAAAAATCAATATCCTTTACCCCGGATATATGATGTATTTAATCAATTCTGATGGGAAACAAAGTTCTCACATTATATTTAAGGTCTTGATACCATCAATTACATATCAGGGATGAATACATCTCTAAAAATTATTTTAGAACCCAATATGGTAATTACGAGTTTGTCTTATTGCCCTTTGGTTTAAAAAATGCACCTGCATCTTTTATGTTCTTAATGAATAGTATTATGAGTAAGTGCTTCGATAAATTCATAGAATTATTCATCAATGGCATAATGATTTACTCAAAGAATAAACATGAACATGAAGAACACCTAAGAATAATTGTACACGTGTTAAGATAAAAACAATTGTTTGCTAAGTTTAGAAAAGGTGACTTCTTTAAATACAAAACTCATTATCTAGGGAACCTAATGTCTAAAGATTGGATATCTGTCGACCTCAATAAGATTAAGGCTCGCACTAAATGGCCAGTTCCTAAAAATTTAACTGACATACAATCATTCATGGGGATTACGGGTTATTACCAAAAGTTTATTGAACGATTTTCTAAGATAGACTACCCCATAAATTCACTGCAGAAGAAATGTAAGCAATATGATTGGAGCAAAAGTTGTACTGAAAGTTTTGATAAAATAAAACTCTTGTTTTCCACTACCCATATCTTATAATTTGTTGATCATTTAGATATTTCATAGTATGCACCGACGCATGTAAGGAATGATTAGAAGGGGGGTTAACTCAAGAAAAGTACAATATGGACTATGAGTCTAGAAAATTATGAGAACATGAAAAGAAATATGGTACACACGAATTAGAAGTTGTTGAAATTATGCATGCACTAAAGATGTGGCGACACTGCCTCATCAAAGTTTGTTTTTGCTAATGTGAGATAACATAAGTTTAAAATACTTGTTTGATGAACAAAACCTAAATGCTAGAAAACGTAGGTGGTGATCATTTTTTAGTTAATATGACTTTGAAATAAAACATATATAAGGGAAAGAGAACAAAGTTGTGAATGCTTTAAGTCATCACACAAATTTACTATTCGCAAGAAGTAGTTACTAATCACATTTAGAAAATAAAATCTTAAATGCAGAAAATTTTGATAAAGATTACCAAAACCTAAAGGAAAAGAATCTTGAAAATGAAAGTAACCAAATATAAACAGATTTTAGTCTTAATGGAAGAGGGTTATTGTTGCATAAAAACATATTATAAATACTGTTATGAAGAGAAACTTCCTATGGCTTGGGGTGTACCACAACAAACAGCTAGATAGAAGAAATCAATCCCTTTGCAATATGCAAGAGAAACTAAACATCTAACACTAAGAGACCTCAAATAATATCTTATTCTAGAAAGTTGAAGTAGATCCCCGTTGATATTTTTCCAATCGTGTTTGCACTAGCAATTTTCTCTCAACAATAGAAAACAAGACAAGCATGCTATATAATCTGGTGTTAGATCTACTCTAGCATATATAATCATCAATGTATAATCAATTAAACATATCCATGGATTCAATATTTATTTAAATGCACATTATTGGATAGGAAAAGATGTTTCTATTAATCAAATCAGATATTACACAAGTGACAACCTTTGTCAGTACATTTGCGAAACAGGGAAACTGATTCCTCCAGATGGGCCTCCACCACCGCAATCATCCATCTCTTTATAGAAAGCTCACAAGAAAAGGAAAGATTGGGAATAACACAAAGTGATCCAAAGGAACAAAGGGATGCAGACTGAAGTATATGAAAGCTATGGCAATAATGGACTATAGTTTCGTTGCTCTTCAATTCCTCCTCTTCAATGTATCGAAGGGGTTCCTTATATAGCACTCCAAATGGGTAATGGAGGGTCAAATATGAGCGATATTGAGGCATATGAAAGGAAAATAGTCAAGAGGTTCATACACACATGAAGGAGAACTCCAAAAATATTTTGATTTATGAACAGATCCCGATGTATGACGGTTTGAAGTCAAAATTCGTGTGTACATACGAGTATGGGATTTAAACTCATGCACAATAATAAATATATGTTTTAAGGGATGAACTTAGAAAGATAAAAGTATAATATGAGTCCATGGGGTCTAAAGAGTCTACATACAGACAGGGAAGGCCATAGATATGTGATCAACCATGTGTGGTAAAATCAACTATAATAGACACCCCTAATGTGTGAGTTAAGAGGGGTAACATGATGGCCAAAATATATTATAAAATACATCCTAGAAGTGGAGTGATGAAGAACGAGGTGGAAGAAGAAGCCATCCATCAGGATAGTACAATTTAATTAATCCCTGCATGTGACTGCAAATACATAGAATAGTCCCAGAGACATAAGAGTACAATGTCCATGAATAGGCATGATATAAAAATGTAACATGTGTGGTCATCAACACATACAATATATAATAAATCATAATATCCATGATGAAGATGTACAATGGATCAATATTTCCATAGAAGTTGAAGATACATAATGGATCAAGATCTCCATAATGGCTGAAGATATCTAGCATACATTGGAATCAA
>LPNX010257242.1:3971-27181 GCA_001517045.1 Pseudotsuga menziesii | reverse complement strand
ATCACGAGAGCTGAAATATCATGAACACGGGCATGATCAAGCTAGAAAGTATTCTACAAAAACCTCTACGAGTACATGTCCTACTATGAAAATAGAGGTGTCGAGGTCAAATGTAGTAGTCCATCGTTTGATTACTAGTCATTGATGTATTTTGGTAACAGACATGAGATCACCCACCAACAATGAAAATGGGAATCAAGGTACTAAAGTGCAATCTAACAAGTGTGAACATATGTGTTGATGTTCAGCACTTGGAAGAATCCACCAATTAGGGGACATTGATGTATTCCCAAAACTGTCGATGGCAAGAGAACTTACCACTGATGACTATAATTCTCAAGAAACTCAAATGACTCTAGACTCCTATCCCAGAATAAATGATCTAAAGTTGATGGGATGGAACCTGCTGGAAGCAAGGAATTAAGGAATCCCCTATAAACCAACACGAGGTACTTAGAAATGCTCTATAATGTGGAAGAACTTCAATAAGATGTGCATGAACCATTAATAGTACTGGGAATGGCTGACATGCAAAGTAAAGAGAACTGAGGAATGGTCAACTCAAGTTTCAACTTCCTTCAAACAAGAGCATAAAGGAAAATGGTGACTAAAGGTAGGCAGCATGGACTCGATATGAAAACTAGGACATCTTTGTGACACAAGAGGCATCAACATAGAATTCATAGGGACTGGAAGCTTAACCATTCGATGGAGATAAACTCAGAGTAACGAGTACAACTCCTAAATTCAAACTAATAACCCAAACAATGGATGCGATATACAGTGTTGTATTCGAAGGCAACATGACTCAACTACTACCAAAGACAACATCTTTTCCTATCTAGATTTTTGGTTTTTTGATTATTTTTGGAATTTTTTAGATATTTTGAAAATCTTAAAAAATAATAAAAGTGTTTTATAGTTACAAGTCTAGGAGGGGACAAGTGTCACGGGACAAGAAATCTAGTTCCAAGCAACAGAACATACCTATGATCAATGCAAGGAATTTTTGCCAGATACCGACACTCGGGGGAAGGTACCCTCCTGGTAAAAAATGGGGAATCAAGCTGCAAAATATTTGTAAAAAGGCACTGCTTGTCTATACATGAGACAAGTTCGATCGATATGGCTGATAATCAAAGTCAGGAAAGGAAGCATAAGGCTCAATAAGGCAAGAAAAACTCATGATAATGAAATTACAACTTGAGATATACAACGGAGTCCCAGGGGAATGGCCAACATAAAGTTCAAGAGGATTATGAAGATCTTGCTCAAAGTCATGGCATTACTATACAAAGGAATCCCATACCCTAAAGGAGGAATGTCAGCATGGGCAGCAAATGCAATACATGATCTAGCAAGGATACCCATGTATTGGAAATCTCTACCATTCACATAATGTCACTTCTAAAAGAAACAAGAAGGTTCCATGACAAGATGGAATTGGTTCTTACCTAGGGTTAAGATGAAATGGTCATAACGCTATGAAAAATGTAAGCAAATGTGAAATCCTATCCTATATGCTAGTTTAGACATAATACCTGAAATAGGCACTAACGGGTCGAAGACACAGTCAAACCGCACTCAAACCGGGGTCCTACAACATCAAATTAGTTCAAACAGTCCAAAATGGTGAGAAATGGTCCAAAACTATAGAAAGTGGGTAAAAATTTCAAAAAAATTCTATAAAATAGTGAAAAATTAAAAATTTTCATACAATTTTGAATTTTTACCCAACATAGTGCCAGGGATGATTTTAAGGAACCATATTTATTTAAAAGTGTATAAATGTTGGTGAATATTACCAATTCTTAAAACGCCAAATATAAAATGATTGGCAATATTCTTCAAGAAATATTTTAATTTTCAAGGATTTTATATTGTTTATATAATAATTTTGTCAATTTTTAGGGTGAAAATATCTTACCCCATCAAAATTGGGTAAAATAGGGCTTCAAAAAATGCAAAAATGGTGAATCTTTTTTCAGAGAAAAGCATGGAAAAATAGCCCAATGGGCTAAAATTTGCCCCTAAAATTATCCCTGTAGAGTGAATTTGAATGCAGAACTTTAGAAGTAAATTCGAGGATCCTCGTCTGATAGAATGACTCTGCATTTGATCCAGGTAAATTCCCTTTCCCCTCTCTTCCGTTTTCATGTAAAAATTTTAAATTTTCATGGTCGAATTGTTTTTTTACGGCATCCCAACTTGGGCATTTCAAACCATGCAGATATTAGGCATTTTTCCAGGTATAGGGATGTCCATACATGGAAAATGCCACAAAAACTATGTACATACGTGGTTGTTTTGAAAAATGTCACATATAGGGCCGCGGACATGGTTTTTGTGGGAAAATAATGATCAAAATTTATGTTTTTTGTGTGGGATGGTACTAGAGTGGAGAGAGAGGGAACATGGTGATGTTGAGGAGCCTATTCAAGCTGACCTCATGGATCAACAAGCATTACGGGTATGTGGGTTATACAACTTTTGGTGTCTTAATAGCTTCAGGGTAAAGACACGACTACTCCACCTAGTGGTAGATTACTGTGATCTAGATTCTAAAACCTTTCAGATAGATGGGATATCACTCAGCATTAAGGTTGAGGAAATATATTTCATCATAGGTTTGTTTTGATGAGGGGAGGTGGAGAACCTCTGATCTCATGGGCCAGGAGGCAACTTGACTATAGAGGACTACATAGCTGTATACTACCTTCCCAATATAGAGAAGGATGAGAGTCAAATCCAAACAAACATGATTCAGATTCTTGGCTGAAATCAATACTATAGAATTAGGTAGGATTCTTGGCATGAACGGTGGTAAGGTTAGCTTCTCCACATGGGAATAAAAAATTTCCGCATCAATAAGGTTTCGGCTCAAATAATATAAGACATGCTCATGGAGATCCTCGTCCTCTTGAACCACTACCATACCAACCATCTCCTGAGACGCGACCACATAAACCCAAAAGTCACGGCTATAGTCTGGTGGGCTAAGCATGGGGGTCATTGCTAAGGATTTCTTAAGAGCATCCAAATACTCCTCGGCTCGCTCATCCTAGTAAAAAGGGGTGTCCTTCTTCAACAAACGCATGAAGTCTTTAGTTAAGTTGAAAAAATTTACCACGAATCTTTGAAAGAAGTTTTCCATACCTTGTAAACACTGAAGGTGTCGAATGTTACCCAGGGTAGACAATTCAAGTATTTCCTCAACCTTTAAGGGATCGAATCTAATACCCTCCCTACATACAATGAATCCTAGTAAATGACCCACTTTCACACAAAAGATGCAATTATGAGGGTTTAAATGAACTTGATAATGAAGACATCTTTTGAACACTAATCACAAATTATAAGGATGACACACTCTCAAACAAGAGTGAGAAACTAGATCATCCAAATACACTTCAATAATCCTTTTAAGATCGTGAAAGATCAAGGTCATGGCCCATTGAAATGTAGCTCCGGTTCTTTTAAGGCCGAAGGGAATATTCCTATATGCAAAACTTCCCCAAGGACAAATAAATGTAATATTGTGCTAATCCTTGGGGTTAATTTGTATTTAATTATATCCAAAAAATCCATCAATAAAAGAAAATAACTCACTTCCCGCACACTCATTGAAAATTTGATCCATAAATGGTGCAGGGAAATTATCTTTAGGACAGGCTCGATTTAAATCATAGAAATCAGTGCATATTCGGATCGCTCCCTACTTCTTATCCAACAGAACTAGATTTGAAACCAACTCCATCAAGGGAACAGGATAGATAAGACCGGCTTTGAGCAATTTTTCTATCTCGGCTTTAATGGTGGGTGCTTTCCTAGGATTGATGATAGGAAAACATTGTCGAACTGGTTTTTCATCTAGATAGTTCTTGATTTCATGTTCAATAATACAAGGGTCTATACCTAACATTTCTTTGTATGACGTAGAAAAAACATCACGAAACTGCTTAAACAGATTGGTATACTCTTTAATCTCATCGAGGGAACAATCTGCCCCAATGTAAACATTCTCAATCTTACCTAGATCACAAAAAATGTTGATAGGAATCATTGGTGACATGTTAGCCATGTTCCCTTCATCCATCTAACTAGGAGAGCTTAATGGGACCATGGGGCTACCAACTTTCTCACTTAGAATCTCCCTAAATTCTTCACACTCCAAACGATCAATCTTAGGAAGGAAATATGATATATGGTGTAACTCTTCCCAAGGTTGTTCAATATCATACATGGCCTTAAGAATATCTTCATCCAATGGAAAAACATCATCAAGGGAGTCTTGAGAGTAAGATAG
The DNA here is from genome assembly GCA_001517045.1 of Pseudotsuga menziesii. Classification (NCBI taxonomy): domain Eukaryota; kingdom Viridiplantae; phylum Streptophyta; class Pinopsida; order Pinales; family Pinaceae; genus Pseudotsuga; species Pseudotsuga menziesii. The sequence goes on along the minus strand of LPNX010257242.1, from coordinate 22,875 downwards.
CTATATTTCTAATGCAGGCAGCACATAAGGGTCCTCCTCCTCCGTCCACAAAGAGGAAGGACTAGGCTCTACAACATGACCAATATTTTCTTGATATGCCACCATTGTTGCAAGCAATGAGACATCTTCCTCGATAGGCATACTCAAAGTAATCGATGAAGGAAGAATCCAAGGATCCTCCATATGAGTAGTGCGAAAGGATATCGAATTCGGTGAGGATGAAGCCCCACCAAGACTAGACCCAATCATAAGAATAAGTGCAGGATAAATTTTGGTTCCCATGAGAGAAGGATACATAACCACACCCAAATTCTCAGTTGCTGGCTGAGAATGATTGATAATAGGGATAGAAGATCTCGATTATGTGCTTACACTTGGATTATTGAAAGAATTTTGATCAATAGTAACAATATTTGCATTCAACAAAAATCAAACCACTGAGAATAGGGAAGAGGCTACAACTTGCATATTGTACATCCAGTTCCTACTCAGCAAAATAGTTTAGTCAAGGGGCGCATCAACCACCTCAAACTCAATCGCGATAGTCTTTCCTCTCAATTGAACCTCTACAAAAGGAACTATACCATGCGACTGAAATGAACTTGAATCGAAATCAGTCAACATGTTGGAAAACTGAGACAATGTGGGAGAACCTAAGCCATTCCAACAAGCCAAAGACATCACGGAAGCAGCAGTGCCTTCATCAGTAACAATACACATGTTGGTGTTATTAAGACACTCTACATGAATCAAAAGAGACAAGTAGTAGGGAAAGTGACGCTGGCTTCCATGAGTTTCAAATTTGATCATGGAAGAAGAGATATCATGACTAACCCCAAGAGTAGAAAACAAGACCTTTCTCTATGAAGGACAAGTCTGAAGCACTTCTAATGCAGACATCGCACAAGGATTATGGCCCAAATCCTCAATAATTGAATAGTTCTGGGTGGCTTGAGCATTAGGATTGTGCCCCAAGTGCTTCAAGACTAACTTAGGAATGTGAGGTGGAGCTTCAGGTTTATCCATAGGATTTTCAATTTGCAAATAGCTCTCAGGTGGAGCAGGTTCTTTCGCAAGTTCAAATTGTGACGAACCATAGTCTTTCGGATGCATCAGAACATTTGTAGCATTCACCATGTGGATGCAATCGTGACCAATAGAGACCTCTGGTGGCTTTTGAGTTCCACCAGGCGTACAACTAGGATCAATGGTCCTCGAGTTCATATTTTGATTATTAGGTAAAGGATTAGTAAGCACAGTTGGGCCCTATGCTGTGAACTTTGAGGTGTCTTCCATATGAGGGCACAAGTGAGCGAGGTGATCGTCCTTACACAACTTACAAGGAAAATTCACCTTATTCTTAGGATGGTTGTCCCCCTAGCATTGTTCATGTTCTTGTCATTATTATTACAATTTTCATTTCTATTCCCACCCTTATGATTATTTCTTCCTTTCTTTTTATCCCTTCCAGGTTGTTGGTTACCTTTTGGGTTCGACGTTTGCACTGAAAGCATAGCCGCTGATGGGGTAAGATGAAAAAAAGTGATGGCTTGTCCCGATGTAGTGTAGTTAAGCAACAACTGACTCACTTGTTTCATAACTAACTCTATAGGATTCATATTTGTGGAGACAACAATACCATCGGCATGTGGCCCAGGTTTAATCTTGTGGTCAAAATTGGATCTTGGAGCATTCAAGATAATCTCATACAAGAGTCTGGATTGTGCATAGATCAAATCCAACTCTTGAGCCCTAAAAATAGCTTAGTCCTCATTTTGAACTGTGGATGTGGAAACTTCCTTCGTGATATAAGGTAACAATGACTTGAGGAACCACTCTAGAAGAAACTCTTGTGGTATACAGGCTTTAATTAATCATTTCCATCTATGCCACTCTTGAATATGATCTGAAATATGTGTGTCCTTGTCTTTTTGAAAGGTTGACAAGATTTCAGTACCGATGTCGTAAGGTATGGGTAGTTGGAAATGATTAAGAAAAGTCATGCCAAGGTCATCAAACATAGTATAGGCCCCCTCGAGTAACTCTTTATATCATTTTTCTATAGGACCCATGACGATGCATTGAAATGGCCTCAAATGGACATAATCATTGGTTAAGGAATTAGAAGAGCACCAAAGGTGGAAGGTTGTGACATGCTCACTAGGATCCTCACCAGCCTTGCCTTTGAACTTGGGAATCTCTGAAGGAATCTTGGCAAGGACTGTTGGCCATTCTGGATCATTAGACACATGATCATTCGTCAATCTCGACAAATCAGCTAGATTCAAGGTAGTAAGGAAAGGTACCCTAGGTTGAGTCTATCGATACAACACTCCTTGATAGGATTGGTTTGGATAAGGTTGAATTCTATACACACCATGGCCTTGGCTAGTGGGATAATAACCTGCTCCGATATGACCCATAAAGGACTGCGTGGAAGCATTGTAATGTAGAGTACCTTGAGTATTAGGTGCTACAAAGACATAGTTAGAAGAGTAAGCGGGTTTTTGATAGTCGTACCCATACAGTTGATATTTTGTTTTGTAATACGGTCCATAAGAAGGTCCATCAGAAGCTCCATAGGTTGGACGATGATATGGTCCACGAGATGTTCCATAGGATGGACCATGAGATAGTCCATGAGACAATCAAGAAGTAGGTACATGACCTCTTGAAACATAAGGAGGCACTTAGGCTTGTGATACTACAATGTTAGAAGATGCAGGATGAACATGGCTTATAGTCAAACTCCAGCCCGAAGGACCACTAGAGTTAGGAAGAGGATGCATAAAAAAGGAATTTGAAGGAACAGGTTGAGAGGAAGATGGAATATGTGAAGGAGTATAGCTTGTACCCCCAATATTCACATGTCTTGGCTGAGGTCCCCAAAGAGGAACACTAGTGCTAGGCCTAGGCTGTATGTGTGAAGGAATTTCTAATGCTGGAGTGGATGGTACAATGTAACTACTATCACAAAACATCACTGCATGGAAAGGAATGGAACTTCCCCTAGGCGCAGTACCAGGGTCACCATCTTGTTTGACATGAGGTACCAGACCGGTATCGAGAATATGAGGCATGCCATATCTAATGCAGCCAGTGCTAGTCGGTGCATGGTGATTCTCTTCACCCGAATAGTATAACCAATAATGGGGGTCGAAGATAATGTAATCAAGAAACTATGATAAATCATCTTGTGATAGTCCAGCCCCATAAGGAACAAACTCAGGTAGAGTTCCATATGTGCTTGAAGGTTCAACTTCCACCTCCGAAGGTGGGGAAGGGGGAAGCTATGGGTCCTTAGACCCATGATGACTCATGGTGAGATCTCTATGTGAATCAAAGTGATGACTAGTCTACTCGGACTCTCTAGATCTCTCTCCGAAGGGAGGAGGAGATGTAAAAGGTGGAAGACTTGTTAACAATGACAGCAATGGGGAACCACACCTAGATCCACAATGGCTTAACAAAAATAAAGGACTCAATCTATCTACGCAACCCTAAGTAAACTAGCTTGCATAGAGAATACACCTAAGAAAATATTAACCAAAACAACAAGCAAACCAATGGTAGGATAAGTGAGCTCCCAAATGAAGCAGGTATGTCTCTCCTAGGAGAGGATTGAGACTCCCATACACAAAAAGCAGAGGTTTGTAACCAATTATAGTGGCCCTCAGCTTCAACACATATATAAATTTTGTTGTCCAACCTATACCTCGCTAGGACACCTAAAGAATTACCTTTGCAAATTCCCCCTCAATAACCTATGTAGGGAAACTAAGGTCATCTCAATATAGCCAATGCTCAGGCGGAGATTCACAAGCGGGATTGACTGTATGAGCAGGGTAGAAAATCCCGAAGCCTAAAAGAACAATTGGTACCCTAGGGGTGCACCAATCAATACCTCAAAGGCCCTGAGATATAAATACAATCCGAGAAATATCTCCGGTGCTCACAGAAAGTTATCAGGGGTCATCCCAATCACAATCATGTGCACTGTCTCATGATTAACTCCCGTGTAAGAGGATCATCCTAAGAAACACTAATTATACCAAGGGTTTTACACTCTCACTTGGAAAGACACCTAATAGTTTTGTTTAGTTCTCTTAGAGAAATAACTTACACTCAACTATTACAAGACCCTAAAACCTAATCTTGTTGATGCACCCTAAAAAAGAAAAGAGTGTAATTCATTTTATTAAGCATTGATTTTATTTGACTATGATTAATCAAAGGGTAGTGGGCATGCGAATTATGGTGTTATGACATAACATGAAGTAAAATGCACACCTAATAATCAATGCAAATGCAATGTGTAGAATGAAAAATAGGGTATGCTACTACATGAAGTGCAAAAATTTTCCTTCAAATGTAAGTGCAATAATTCCTACATGAAAATATGACTACAATTCATCAAGAAAACATAATGCAAGTACCCTGCCAATGCAAGATGAAAGTAGTGCATAACTACGTAAAAAGCAAAAAAAAAAAAAATTGAATTAAATGAGATATGAAAGAAAAAAGATGGTTGTACAACCCTGAGAATCTGCAACCACTCACAAATATCAGCCAAGCAAAGCATCAAGATAAAAGAGACCTAATGTTCTAATATTAGAACAAAAGGTAGAAAATGAATGACAAGAACATTTCTAAAAAATCAAACTAAAAGTAGTCTCTGGTAAGAAAGAGATTGTGTATACAGACTCCAAAAGCATCCAAGAAGACTCAGCAATCATCCAAACTCACCCAGCAACACTTAATCCTCCAACTAAGGCTCAAAATCAAGGCATACATGACTGTTCTCAGTAAACCATCATACATACGCGGCTATTCAAGGAAAAATCATGTGTATACATGACTGTGAAAGTTAAACCCACATACAGGAAGAAAAAGGAAGAAAATTTGGACAAGCTGAGACAAAATTTACTCCTTCAAGACCCTTCTAGGAAAACATGCCCCTAGACCCAACATAGAAATAGAGAAATCAGAGCAACTCAAGTACATTGAATACCAAAAAACCCCAAAGAGAAACAAATAGGAACGTGCCCAATATGGTCTCCAATTCTGTTATAGAGAGAAACATCCTATGGCTTGGGGTGTACCACAACAGACACCTAGACACGAGAAATCAATCCCTTCCCAATATGCAAGAGAAACCAAACATCTAACACTAAGGTACCTCAAATCATGCCTTATTCTGGACAGTTGAAGTAGATCCCCATTGATATTTTTCCAATCCTGCTTGCATTAGCAATTTTCTCTCAACAATAGCAAACAAGACAAGCATGCTATATAATATGGTGTTATATCTACTCTAGCATACATAATCAACAATGTATAAGACATTAAACATATCCATGCATTCAATATTCATTCAAGTGCACATTATTGGACAGGAAAATATATTTCTATTAATCATAGAAAATATTACACAATTGACAACCTCTACCGGCACGTTTGTGAACTAGAGAAATCGAGTCCTCCACCTTGGCCTTCGCCACCTCAATCCTCCATCTCTCGATAGCAAGCTCAGAAGAAAAGGTAATCTTGGGAAGAACACAAAGTGCTCCAAAGGGACAAAGGGATGCAAACTCAAGTATATGCAAGCTATGTCAACAATGGACTATAGTTTCATTTCTCTTCAATTCCTCCTCTTCAATGTATCCAAGGGGTACCTTATATAGCACTACAAAGGGGTAATGGAGGGTCAAATTCGAGTGATCTGAAGGCATATGGAATGCCAAGAGTCAAGTGGTCCATACACACATGAAGGAAAACTTAAAAAATATTTGGATTTATGCACACATCCTGATGTACGTGGGTTTGAGGTCAAAAGTCATGTGTACACACAAGTATGGGATTAAAAAAGTCATGTACAACAATAAAAGGGTGTTTTAAGAGATGAAATTGGAAACATCAAAGTATAATATTAGTCCATGGGGTCTAAAGAGTCTGTAGAGGGATATGGAAGGCCATAAACATGTGATCAACCATGTGTAGTAAACTCATCTATAAAAAATACCAAATACAACAAAAATTAAATTAATTGTTATGAATTAGTTATGTAAATGTCAATATTGAGGACACCCTCAATACCAAAGATGATCACTATGATCATAATTTCCGTGTTTTGGACTAACATGAAAAAATAGGTATAATAATATTTAACTTGTTCCATCAAATTCCAAAAGGTAAAAGTTGAACAACAACATCCAATAGGGTTTCTGTAACCACTAGCCCTTCTGAAATTGAAATAGGAAGTAATCAGTATGAATTTCATAACAGGTATAACTAGAAATTGTAAACAACACGACTCAATTCTGGTCGTAGTGGAAAAATTATGTAAAGAAGATCATTTTATTCCTGTAAAATATACTTATAAGACTATTAACTTTGCATATATATTTATGAAAGAAATTTCTAGGCTATATGGTGTACCTAAATAAATAATCTGATATATAGATGTAAATATTACATAGATTTTTTTGGAAGGCATTGTTTAAAGGATTAGGCACACAATTAAATTTCATCACTGAGTATCATCTACAAATGGATGGACAAACTAAAATAGTGAACCAAATCCTAGAATGCATGCCTAGAATGTACATAATGGACAAACATGTTAAGTGGGAAGATTACATGCACTTAGTATAATTTGCTTACAATAATCATTTCATGTATCTGCTGGAATGATTATTTTTGAAATATTTTATGGATTCAAATATAACACTCCAATTTCATTGAGAAGTCGAGTTGGTATGTTAATGTTAGGACCTAAATTGTTTAAGTATATGGAACTAACACTGAAATAGGTACAACAAAGTATGAAGGTTACCCAAGACAGGAAAAATAGTTATGACAACTTAAAAAGAGATCTTCGAGAGTTCTAGGTAGGTGATCATGTATATATAGAGGTAAAACCCCAGAAAATATCCCTAATACTAGGAAATTATTCAAAATTGGCACCTAGGTATTGTGGGCCATTTGAAATTTTGAAAAAAGTAGGGCCAATAGAATACGAGTTAGCCCTACCACCTACGATTAAATTACATAATATTTTTCATGTTTTCATTTTGAAGAAATATGTTCAGGATGCTACTCTTGTGATTGATTGGAATTTTATACAAGTGGAACCCGAATGACAGTTCTCAGTGGGACGAGAGCATATTCCCGACAGGAGAAAATTTTTGCTACAAAACCGCACCACTGTACAAGTCAAGGTGCAATGGAATCACCTTAGTCTAGAAGAGTCCACTTGGTAATTTGAAAGTAATATGCAGGAGGCATATCCAAGGGCCTATTTGAAGATGAAGTGATGGAAGAGTAAAGACTAGTAAAAATAATAACACCGAGGATGGTGTTATCCTCTAAGGGGGTGTATGTAATACACATAATTGGAAATAAACTATTAATATTCTTTATTTTGAATATTTTCATTTTCTAATATTTTTGACAAGAAAGTAAAAAAAAGTAATGAATTATTCTTATTTATTAATTAAAAATATTGGGGGGAATCAAAAGTGAAATAGATGTTGAAAGATTCTTTGCTAACCCACAAAGGGAAATGTCAACTCGCTAATGCTAGCTAGTGAAAACTCAAGATGCACGAGGCATGTTCCCAAAAATTAGGTCACAACTCCTTGTGGAGTGCTAAAGAGAATGATGATTATAAGTGACCAAGTCCTAGGGAAAATACCATATAATAGTATGTCCATTTAGCAAGCAGGAGGCTTACAGTGGATGGGGAACTAATCTATTAATGAAAGAGATGGCACATTAAGTGGATTTTCCTCTTTTGGCTCAACCAATAGGCTCAGGGTTTTTGCGAAAAATGATTTGTTTTCTCTAAGAGTTGGTTGGGAGAAACGACTATTTCATGTATGTTTTCTGAAAGCGGTGTCAGGTTCCCTATTCCACTTCTTATCTTCTTTAGTTAGTTAAGGTACGATCTTGGGTTAACTATCAATCATAATTATTTTGTCTAACGGTAATACTATTATGTATATGTTTAGAATATTGTTCTCGTTATGCATCAATTTCAATATCCTTTCAGATATGTATCTCGTTCAAATATCTTCCCTATTTGTTATAGTCATGTGAGTAAACATATTTTGTTTAGTATTTATAGATCTATGAAGCTAAGGTTTCTTAACTAATCTCTGTTCCAGCATCCATACCAAAATCAAAGAATTCATACAATGTGTGATGCTAACAAAACTAGTAAGTTGAAGGAAAGTATATGGTAGATCTAGTTAAATGCTCTAGATTAAGCTTTCTTATATTTTACAAAATAGTATTTAAATAGATTAAACAAAATCTAGAATTGTATTTTTAAAAGCTAGTTAGTTCACATTCCGGTTTATAGATAGAACTCTCTTTAGTTTTCATTGCGAAATTAATATAGATCTTGTTTAATGAAAATAAATGAAACAAGAGAGTATCCATTTCCAGAACTTGTCAATCGAAAGAACTATAAACTATTTATTTAAGAATTATTTAAAACGAGAGAATAAAAGGTGAGATTGTTTTTAATCTAAGATAAAAATGTACGAGTATTATCTCATCTAAAAACGCCAATATAGATCAAGGTTACCAAGATCGAAGGAGTAGTTATAATAGAATAAAAATTACTATATCTATTAACTAGCACTCACACAACTGAAGTCGAGAAGGAATTTTTTTTTAGCTAAATCTTTTATATCTAACCATCATAATCTGTTCAAAGATGTAGATCATATCTTGCACATCCTCGTCTTACGTGTATTTGTCCCGAGGCATATACATTTATTCAAAATAAATTGATGCTACAAAATAAATGTCAAGTTCATAGATTCATCATAAAAAATGAAAGTATTAAAATATCCAACATGTGGAAGTAAGCCCATCATTATGTGGAGGCCATTGTATAAATAAAAATCATGATGGGCATAATAATAAACAACCAAAACTCACAATTAATAAACTGGTACATACCCTAGGGGGTCATTTTTATTTACTTGTATAGATAAAATCATGATAGGTAACATCTTTAACAAATAAGAAACTCATGTATAATAAACTGGTACATACCCTAGGGGGTCATTTTTATTTACTTGTATAGATAAAATCATGATAGGTAACATCTTTAACAAATAAGAAACTCATGTATAATAAACTGGTACAAAACCTAGAGGGTCGTAATACATTACAAATATCAATTTAAAAATATAAGGTTTGAAATAGGGACACTTGTATGTCAATCGATGATGGAATTCATTATTCCCAAAATATCAGCCTCTAAATTAAATTTATAGTAACGTTAAACCAAAGTGGTGATAAGTCCATCAAGGATGACACCCACAACATTGTTAATGCATAAAATTATACACATAAAAATATTTAAAACTTACGATGGAACGAATTGGCTACAAAGCCCTCTTCCTTTACAATAAAAACCCATAATGGTTGAAAAAATGTAAAGTCAAAACTTGTCTTGAGTATGGTGAGATTCTTTACTCCTACATGGCCATGAATCGAATCCAAGAGCCACCTGCAAAGTGAGACGATGAGTGGAGGCCACATGTTGATAAAGCAAGATTTGGTCTCCATTATAGATGACCAAAGTAAAGTTTTTTCTTTACGCACCTTAATTATTTTTGTAATAGTCGTGAGAGGAGGTGACACTACCGCCATCCTTGCTAGTGTTCCTTAACTTGTGAATCACCAAAAAAATAGTTAGAACTATAACTTCATTTAATAAAAACTATGAAATAAAATGGCTAGGTTTAAAATAACATTAACTTTTTTGAATGCAGAGAGGGCCATGGGTCGGCTCCTTTGGGACACCCTTATCCATCCTTTTCTTGCATGAGAAAAACAACAAAACCTAGTAAATCAATACTCGTTCAAGAGTGCGCCCCCCCCCCCCCCCCATCCCCATAAAAAAAAAAATTTAATTCAACCATTAGAGAGCTAGGTTGAACTTACCAAGTTAAGGGATTTGAACGGCCATGGAGCGATGACCTATACTTTTTTTATGTTGTAGCCAGTAAGGCTGAGACTGGTTTAGCCATTAACATTGAGCAAGACCTCCATTATACATAGGAAAACAAAAAGTATTCCATTAACAACTCAGAAGAACTTGCACCCAAGGAGCCATACATAGGAGTCATGAGGAACATAGCCTCTTTTCCAAAGAACTTACAGACCAAATTAACAGTGAAATGAAGTGCTTAGACTTGAAAGAACCATAATAAAACTCTATCAATACCTTTGTGAGCAAGTAATATAAGTGGAGGGATCACATTAAAACTCAAGCATGCCTTTTAATTCATGTCTATGTTGTGAAATCACATCGAGGACAAAACTTTATTTCGAAGGACAAACCAATAATCACCTTTTACCTCCTAATATATTGCATAGCTAAAACCTTATCTTTATGCATCACAATGATGGTATCGCCATACATCAACCTCGACTATGGTATAATGTCCATTCACAACCTCATTTAACATACTAAATGAAACACTTAACCTTTACCTTGTGCAAGGATCATGGTCTATATCATGGATCAAAACATAATAATATTTTTTCATGCCTTTGTATTGGGATGAAGACTATGGTGTTTCACACCATACTCTCCCAAACATTGCATCTTCATTATTTATATAGCCAACATCATGTTTTGTGAACTAGGGTGTGAAGGTTAGGAAAAAGGCTTAGCCTTAGGGCTAAGAAACAATATATATAATGGATATTTTTTTATTGTGGAATTTATAGGTTTGTAACAACCTTCTTCTTAAATCTAAGTTATTTCAGTTATTGATCTCTATGTTCATGTTATTTATTAATTAAAGACTTATTCATGGCTTCACAATTGAGGCTTAGATATATAGTAGTAACAATTTTAGTTAAAAAAACAGATTTAAAGCATTTTGATATTTTTGATGAGAAAAGCAAATGATATAAAATTAGAGGTATTTTTTTTAATGTTATTTTGAGAGTATTTTTGTTAAAAAGTTTCATTATTTACAAATTTATATTATAACTCCACTTAATTGATATAGATATAGACATTACCATAAATCCAATTTCTTAAGGTGTACAATCTAAAATAATACAAATAAATAAAAAATCAAATAAAATCTTTTACTTAAAAATTAATATTAAACATATAATAAAATAATGCAAATAAATAAAAAAATTAAAACATAACATTTATTATAAAAAATAATACTAACCATTACTATTAAAAAATTTCACTCTTTACAAATTTATATTATAAAAGAAAAACATTTGTAAGTGTAAGTTAATAACAGAAAAGCTATATAGTCAATAAAACCATTAATTATGAACTTTTATTTATAAAAATTCCAACCAATTTAAAATGAGGCAAATCAAATCAAATAGTTAACTATAATAAAAATATTAACCATATAATAGCAAACAATTAAAAATACCTAAGTTGTTAAATAACCCATAAATTTTTAGAGCAACTAACTTAGACCATTAAAATGTTTTCAAAATGACAAAATATTTTTCAATAGGTAAAAGAGATATAATTTAGGATAACTAAGGAGAATATATTTCAAAATTTTATCCATTATATATATATAAACTTAAGTTATAACTCCACTTAATTGATAGATACATTACCATAAATCCAATTTCTTAAGGTATACAATTTAAAATAATACAAATAAATAAAAAGTCAAATAAAATGTTTCTTAAAAATTAATATTAAACATATAATAAAATAATGCAAATAAATAAAAAAATTAAAACAAAACTTTTACTATGAAAAAATAATACTAACCATTTAATAACATAACAACTAAAATTGCCCATGTTGTTATATAACTAACAAATTTTCAACCTTATAATATTTAATGCAACTAACTTTGACCATTAATTTATTTTCTAAATATAGAACATAGATTGTTTTGGGTAAAACTAATATAATTTAAGATAAGTAATCAGAATTTTCCACTCTTCCTTTTGAAAAGTGGATAAATATAAGTTATAAAGTGAACAAATTTAAGTTAAAAAATCAACAAATTTAAAATTTCTATATATGTCTTAGATTAAGTTAAAAAGTGGCCAACTTTAAAATCTATATATATTTGTAAGAGTAACTTAAAAAGTGGACAAATTTAAGTTATAATATGGGCAAGTTTAAGTTAAAAAATAAACAAATTTAAATTATAATTCCACTTAATTGATGAAAACATTAACCATCCACATTTATTTGTAACAAAAAATTAATCAATTTTAAAATAATACAAAAAAAAAACAACCAAATCATAACATTAACCATAAAAAATAACATTAATCTTATAATAATAAAAAACATTTTAAAGTAATAAAAAAAAAATCAATTTTTTTTTTTGCTAAAATATAACATTAAACATATAATAAAAAACAAAACATTTTAAAATAATGAAAATAGATAAAAAATAAATTCAAAACGTTTACTCTAAAACTAATTCTGACTTTAAAGCAAAATAACAATTAAAATTAGGTTACATAACTAACCGTTTATTCTAACTTTTTAATAAAATAACAATTAAAATTAAGTTACATAACTAACTGTTTAATAAAATAACAATTAAAATTGCCCAAGTTATTACATAACTAGCAAACTTTTAGACTTTATGATATTTAATGCAACCAAGATCATTAATTTTTTTCTAAATATACAAGATAAATTGTTTTTGGTTAAAAAGAGATAATTTTACCATAATAATGACTGTAACCTTTTCAAAACTAATTAAACCCATATGTTTAAAGTGTATATAAATAACCCATAAATTTCTAGAGCAACTAACTTAGACCATTAGAAAGTTTTCAAAATGACAAAATATATTTTGTTGGGTAAAAGAGAAATAATTTAGGATAACTACTGAAAATATATTTCAAAATTTCTATCCATTATATATATATATATACACACAAACTTAAGTTATAATTCAACTTAATTGATAAATACATTACTATAAATCCATTTTAAAAGTGGATCTATCAAGCATCAGTATACATTTTTTTACCATTTAAATCCAATTTCTTGAGGTGTACAATTTAAAATAATACAAATAAATAAAAAATCATATAAAATCTTTTGCTTAAAAAATAATACTAAAAATATAATAAAATAATGCGAATAAATAAAAAAATCAAGACAAAACTCTTACTATTAAAAAATAATACTAACCATTTAATAAAATAACAACTAAAATTGCCCAAGTTGTTACATAACTAATAAATTTTAAACCTTATAATATTTAATGTAACTAACTTTGATCATTAATTTATTTTCTAAATGGAGAAGATAGATTGTTTTGGGTAAAAGTGATATAATTTAAGATAACTAATCAGAATTTTTTACTCTGTTCATTTTGAAAAGTAGATGCAGATAAGTTATAAAGTGGACAAATTTAAGTTAAAAAGTGAACAAATTTAAAATTTCTATATACTTGTGATAAATTAAGTTAAAAACTCGACAAATTTAAGTTATAAAATGGATAAGTTTAAGTTAAAAAATAAACAAATTAAAGTTATAATTCCACTTAATTGATGAAAACATTAACCATACATATTTATTTGTAAAAACAAATTAATCAATTTTAAAATAATAAAAAAAACAACGAAATCATAATATTAGCGATAAAAAATAACATTAACCCTATAATAATAAAAAACATTTTAAAGTAATACCAATAAATAAAAATCAAATAAAATCTTTTATTAAAAGGTAATATTAAACATATAATAAAAAACAAAACATTTTAAAATAATAAAAATAAATTAAAAACATTTACTCTAAACTAATTTTAACCTTTTAATAAAATAAGAATTAGAATTAGGTTATACAACTAACAGTTTATTCTACTTTTAATAAAATAACAATTAAAATTAGGTTACACAACTTTTAATATTTAACTAACAAACTTTTGGACTTTATAATATTTATTGAAACCAACTTTGATCATTATTTTTTTTCTAAATATACAAAAAAAACAGAAAATTTTGGGATAAGGTAACTTTTTCAAAACTAATTAAACCTAAACTATCACATTTAATTTTACCATAATATTGACCAATAACCTCTTCAAAACTAGTTAAACCCATCCGTTTACAGTTTATAGTATCTAGTAACCTCTTCAAAACTAATTAAACCCATCAGTTTACAGTTTATATAAATACTACATAGAAGTAATTTATATTTATGCTTTTCGAACACATTGAAACTGTCTGAATTTTTTTCGGTGTGTTGTCATTTCTCGAACGCTCTTACTGCAGTCAGTTCAGTTTTAAGAGAACCAGAAAAATGAGCGAACAGAATTCCATAATGTTGCACCCTCTTTCAGATTTGTCCCAGGTAAGAATTATCTGCTTTGTTTCTCATCTAAAGCAATTCTTCAGTTATGTAAAGCAAGAAAAGCTCAGGGTATTCAACGGCAAAGTAGATTACTTTGCAATTCGGGAGCAAATTATAGAAACTCTGCAAAAGGATGTACGGCCGGCCTATTTTATAGAATGTGTAAATGATTGGGTTTACATTTTTGCACCTTCTGGTAAACACCCAACCTCCTTATTCTTTCAGTTCTATGTCGTGTGGCTGAGTTGAACCCTACATTTGTTGATGATCATGAAGCAAGGGGATTAGCGGTGAATTTGTTCAATAAACTAATACTTTCTGGGTCGTTCACTGTAAATGAGAACCTAGTTATTAATCTAGCCAGAATTTTTGAATATAAAATGGAAGTGTTGAAAGAAGATATACACGAAGAGATGTTGGGTTTTTCCAAGTTTAATGAACTGAAAGCATTCATTCTAAAGCTTATAAGATTTCGTCATTTCTGCACTGCTGGTTCTCTTATAAAGCGATTAAGCCGTGCTTTGGAAGAATTTTTGGAGCCTGTTGTTGATGCAAAAAAGCATCAAATAGCAGAATAATGGGCTACTTCTGACCACGCAGAGAATAATACGATTTCTTTACTCATTAGTTGTTACAGTAGGAGGGAGGAGTGGAAGACTTTGGAAAATGGCAAAAGAGTATGATCTGGAATCAGAATTTCCAGATGCTCTTTATAAGTACAATGAAAGTAAGATGATTAATTACAGATTGCTACTGTCAAAAAGGTGTTTATCTTTGACATGAAAAATCTATTTAAGGCAGAGCCAGGTGCACTAGACAAAGCAGGTTATGGTTGAGATAGCCTGCTTTGTCTAGTGCACCTGGATCTGCCTTAAATAGATTTTTCATGTCAAAGATAAACACCATTTTGACAGTAGCAATCTGTAATATGGAACCCTTTCTTTTCCACCCGTACACCCACTCTGAATCTATTCCAATCACATCAACTTCATCCTCAGAAAAATGCTCCAGAGGCTGAGCTAGTCCTTTTTCTGAATCAATCATTAGAACCTGCTCATTTTCTTCTAAAAAACCTATCTCTTGTAATTTCAAAAAGTCAGCCTCTCCCTCTACTATACCTGGTTCACAAAACTCATGGGTTATCGTAAGTTTTAATTCTTCCCATCGCTGAAAACGCCTTGTCCGAATGTTGCTATTTCGATCATCTTTGATATCCACACTACCCACAATGTTAAATGCCTGATCCCGACATCCTTTCAGGCCAAGCTTAATCATCTTACTTTCTTTGTACTTATAAAGAGCATCTAGAAATTCTGTTTCAAGATCATACTCTTTTGCCATTTACCAAACAGTCTTCCACTCCTCCCTCCTACTGTAACAACTTATGAGTAAAGAAATCATATTATTCTCTGCGTGGTCAGAAGTAGCCCATTCTTCTGCTATTTGATGCTTTTTAGCATCAACAATAGGCTCCAAGTAGCTTAATCGCTTTATATGAGAACCAGCGGTGCAGAAATGACGAAATCTTATAAGCTTTAGAACGAATGCTTTCAATTCCTTAAACTTGGAAGAACCCAACGTCTCTTCGTGTATATCTTCTTTCAACTCTTCCATTTTATATTAAAAAATTCTGGCTAGATTAATAACTACGTTCTCATTTACAGTGAGCGACCCAGAAAGTATTAGTTTATTGAACAAATTCACCGCTAATCTCCTTGCTTCATGATCATGAGCAAATGTAGGGTTCGACTCAGCCGCACGACATAGAACTGAAAGAAATAAGGAGGTTGGGTGTTTACCAGAAGGTGCAAAAATGTAAACCAAATCATTTAAACATTATATAAAATAGGCCGGCTGTACATCCTTTTGCAGAGTTTCTATAATTTGCTCCCGAATTGCAAAGTAATCTACTTTGCCGTTGAATACCCTGAGCTTTTCTTGCTTTACATAACTGAAGAATTGCTTTATAGATGAGAAACAAAGCAGATAGTTCTTACCTGGAACAAATCTGAAAGAGGGTGCAACATTATGGATTCTCTTCGCTCATTTTTCTGGTTCTCTTCAAACTGAACTGACTGCAGTAAGAGCGTTAGAGAAATTACAACACACTGAAAAAAGATTCAGACAGTTTCAATGTGTTTGAAAAGCATAAATATAAATTGCTTCTGTGTAGTATTTATATAGACTACAAACTGATGGGTTTAATTAGTTTTGAAGAGGTTATCGGATAGTATAAACGGTAAAGAGATGGGTTTAACTAGTTTTGAAGAGGTTACTGGTCAATAATATCGTTTAATATTACTTTTTAGTAAAAAAAATTATTTGATTTTTATTTATTTGTATTACTTTAAAATGTTTTTTATTATTATAGGATTAATGTTATTTTTTATGGTTAATGTTATGATTTGGTTGTTTTTTTTGTATTATTTTAAAATTGATTAATTTGTTTTTACAAATAAATGTGTATGGTTAATGTTTTCATCAATTAAGTAGAATTATAACTTAAATTTGTTTATTTTTAACTTAAACTTGTCCACTTTAGAACTTAAGTTTGTCCACTTTTTAACTTAATCTATAATAAGTATATAGAATTTTTATATTTGTTCATTTTTTAACTTAAATTTGTCCACTTTATAACTTATCTTCATCCACTTTTAAAAAGGAACAAAGTGGAAAATTCTGATTAGTTATCTTAAATTATATCAGTTTTACACAAAACAATCTATCTTCTCTATTTAGAAAATAAATTAATAATCAAAGTTAGTTGCATTAAATATTATAAGGTTTAAAATTTGTTAGTTATGTAACAACTTGGGCAATTTTAGTTGTTGCGCCGAAAGGCGCTCTAGAGCCCAGTATGGGGGAGATCTTGTAACATTACGTAACGTTATGTAACGTTACATAACGTTATTTTTATTAATAAAAAATAAAATTTCTAATTATGGGCCAAAATAAATGTCGGCCACAAAAACAGTCTATTATGGGGGAGATGTTGTAATCTTCCTACCTAACAAAACAATAAAAAAGTAAAAATTTAATTATCCATGAATTATTCGCAAAAAAAGTTGGCCTTGCACATGGTTTTAATTAAACCATGTGCAAGGCCTCCTAAATAACCCATGGTTTTATTGTACATGGTTTAGGAGGACCTTGCAAATGGTTTTAAGACCATGTGCAAGGCCTCTTAAACGACCCATGGTTGTAGGAGGGCCTTGCATATGGTTTTAAAACCATGCATGGAGAAATGTTGTAATGTTCATTCCTAACAAAATAAAAAATAATAAAAAATATTATATGTTAGCCATAAATAATATTAAATATTAATAATAAAAATATTATATATGGACCTTAAATAAAAAGATTTGTCTTTTGGTTTGAATCAAATCAATGGATACCTAAGAAGAGGTTTGCACCTCGAGAGATTTGATCCATCTCAGTGCTTGATAGAGCCTAGGATTTGGATCTACGCTGGTATATATAATAAGAAAAACATCATAAGAAGATCACGATAATCAAAGATGGCATTACCAACATATTTGCATTAACTACCATGTATTTATTAACTTTGTTAGCAAAAGCTTGTAAGTTCATACTTTTAGAGATATTACATATAGTTATATGGTTACATAATGTTACCTAACATAACATTCCTAAAAATAAAAACGAATTAAATGAGCATAGATCCAAATCCTAAGCTCTATTAAGTGCTGAGAGGGATCAAATCTTTGGAGGTGCAAACCATTTTTTAAATATTTTACTCAACTATAAGCTTTGGTGTGATTTAGACCTTGAAGGTGCAAACCTCTTTTTAAGTATTGATCTCAACTATAAGCTGGTGTGATTCAGACCAAAATACACATCTTTTTATTTAAGGTAAACATATAATATTTTTATTATTAATATTTTGATACTATTTATGGCGGACATATAATATTTTTTATTTTGTTAGTAAATAACATTACAACATCTCCCTCATACATGGTTTTAAAACCATCTGCAAGGCCTTCCTAAAACAGAGACAAAACTTGGATCAACAATGAAAAACTTGCACAAATTTATTGCTTAGCCTTAGCCAACAAACCAACCATCCTATAATTATAATTATCATTAATTTACCTGACATGATGTGTATAAACACTTTTTACTAATTTTGATACCGAGTATAATTCCATGACATATGTTCGGGAAGAGCGTTGACAATTGAAGGATTTGTCTGTTTCGAAATAGATTAAATTGGAGACGGTTTAACTGTTTTTCTCCGCGCTTGCAAATTGAATCTGTGAGTTTGAAGTGTGATAGGAAATATAATCTGCGAGTTTGAAATCTGATTGAAATTATGCGAAATCCCTATTTTATTTTTGAATATTTGTTTTATTTTTGAATATTTATTGTATTTTCCTTTGTTGTTTGTGGCAGGCAGGTCTCGCTAGTGACCAAGAAGATGGCAGGGAAAAACAAGAAGGGCAGGCTGAAACAAAAGGAGTTGATGAATCTTAAAGTTGCAAGCGGTAACGCTCCAGAGGTCCAAGATGATAATACAGCGCATGC